>PVLC010000023.1:93113-315953 GCA_004027655.1 Graphiurus murinus | reverse complement strand
CTCTCAAGTACTGGGATTATAGCCATATGCCCCCCCCCCATGACTAACTGTTAAATGTTATTTCTGAATAGTTTTTAGAAAATATAAATGCTTCTACTACTAATTATCTTTGAGCAGAATGTCCATGATGTTCCCATATTTCACAGGGACATCTTTCACTTTTATAAGGCCAAATATTACCTAGCAAGTATTCTGAAAGGATATTTTAGGATTTTTTAAACTATTTTGTGACATGTACATATAGTGATGGAAAGAGAGCTTCTCTGTGAAGGAATCTTTTTTTTTTTTAGATCTAACCCTTACCATGTTCAAGTATTTTTCTCCACTTTACGTTGGTATTCGGGGGCCTATAAGCTTAGTCTTGTTTTTCAGCTACTTAGCAGGTTTTCAATTTAATTTATTTGTATCTATTAACATATAAAATGAGAAATAGACTTTCTAATATTTTTCTGATTAATGAAATTTCTTTAATTTATCTCTAAATTTGTCTTAAGCGAGCTCTCATTTCTGGATTCAGCCATTCCTTCTCTGGAGGACCCTCTTTTGCTCTAGGTTAGGCAGCTTTGCAAATCTGCTGTGACTTCTCCCAACTCTTGTTCTAAATGATCTATGATTTACCCCCTCTCTTGTCTCTGTCGTCACTATCTTGGCTCAAAGAACTCTTGTTCATTTTAGTAATTTCATGACTGGTCTCCTTAATCTGTAGAGATACAAATAACAAAACTAGACATTTATAAGTTCATTTCTAGAGAAAATTAGCTGTGTTTTAAATTTAGCTAAATCTAAATAACATATAGAAAACAGTAAATGCTTTCTTCTTTTTTCTTATTTTTTGCCTTTCTTGGGGAGGGTCATATCTGAAGCATTACTTTTGTCTTTGGAAATAGGTGAGATTTTAAATAAATTGGGAATGCTTCCTTAAATACATTATTTTGTATATACTTATAGATATGTGTGTATATACATTCACGTGTAATATCATGACATTGCCTTAAAATTCTTGTAGTACTTTTAAATATTTTAAAATATACTTGCTGATTACTTTATTCTTAATTTTGATGTTTCTACTTTTTGTTTCATTTATATAAGCTTATTTTCTTGACTAGCTTTGGGTTTTACCAGGGTTTGTGCAATTTGATGTGTGTGTTAGGATTGCTTAGCAACATTTGTTTCAGTCCAGCTTGTCTATAGGCTGGTCGTCTTATCAAAATAGGAAACTGCCTCCTTGGTATTATTTGAATAATATTAAGAAACTATACTGAAAATACCTTTTCTACTGGCTTGACTCCCAGATTGAAAAATTTATCACTAGTCATTATGTGGGTTTCTATATTGATGCAGTTAATAAAATGTTAAGTGTTCTGTGAGGAAGAACACTTTAAGTAATTGTCACACGGCAGCTTGGAAAGTGTCTTTTTGGCTAGATAGTATGTTGGGTCCTAGTTTAATTTCCTTAGGATTTCTGCAGCTGTTTCTTTGCCCAGCCACCTAGAGAGCTGTGGCATTTGTTCCATCTCCTGGTTGATACCTGCCTGAACACATCTCTTATATCCTCTCCATTATTATCACCATATTCATTGAGCACTTAAGGTGTTCGAGGTACCATGCTACATGCTGTACTTAGGTCATGTATTTTAAGCTTTCTGAGACTGCTAGCAGTAAGATAAATAGAATTGTCCTCATTTTATAGTTGAGAAAAAAAATAAGATTTCACTTTAATAATTAGTCTAAAATCATTCTCTTGGTGAGTGGCAGAAGTGATTGTCTGATTTCTTAACCTTTATTTTACTGCCTATTTTTCACACCCTGACACACACTGGCCTTGGAACCTAGAGAGGTGAATACAACATAATGTGTCTTATGCTATTTAAACACCAATTCTTAGCATTTGGGTCTTATTTACAATAGTGTGAACACTATGATTTCTTATGCTACACTGTAGTTCTTATTTCTGCTTTGTACATTGGGTCTTCAGGAAAGAAACAGATAATTTATCAGGAGTTCATGATATGGGTGGATAATGACAGCTCAGAAATTGCTTCTTATTAAATTCATATTGGCTGATCCAAGGTATAACAAGGAGTTTCCATTAAGGTTAAAAATACTCTTAGATACATGTAGGTTTAAGACTGTTTGGGGGATTTGGGAGTATTTTTTTTTTTTTTTTTGCGGTACTGGGGATTGAACTCAGGGACATTCTACCTCCGAGCTAGACCCCCAGCCCTACTTTTTATTCTTAATTTTGAAACCGAGTCTCACTAAGTTGCGGAGTGCCTCACTAGGTAGCTGAGGCTGGCCGCGAACCCGGATCCTCCGGTCTCAGCCTCCCGAATGCTGGGATTACAAGCGTGCGCCACCATGCCCGGCTTGGGAGTATTTTTAAATTAAATTTTTGTGTTGAATTGGAACTTGGTAGAATTTTTCCTACTAAATTATATTAGCTTCTCTTTTTAGTAAAATATACAAAATGTTAGAAACATCAATCTGTGGTTTCATCATTCTGTTTCATATTAAACTATGCTTGTCTTGATTTCTTTCTTTATGTAAAATGTTTTTAGGCAGCTTCTGGAGGATAGCAGGGTTGGGGAATGGAGAGCAAACATGAAAAAGGAACAATTTCTGTTCTCTAGAAAAATCATTGACCAGCAAGAAAGAGGGACCAATGATGTAAGAGTAAAGAGGGGCAGTGAATGGGGTGGCGGGAGACAGGGTGTAGTGTGTGTGTGTGTATGGATATACAACATATCCATATATCCATATGTTGCATATACATATCCATGTATATCATATATATTGTGCTCAGATTGGCCGATTCTACTAACTGTACCATTCATTCTTTGTGGGTGTAAAATGAAATAGCCATCTTTTTGTTTGAAAGTAATGTTGTTATTTTCCTGATTTATTGGTGAGAGTCAATATTGTCAAGCAGTGATTCAATATTTACTTTTATAGACTCTCCCACAGAGATAATATATTTTACTTTGAAACTGATTTATTTGTTTGAAGAGCAATCTATCTCCTGGAACACTTTAGCCTTCTAATGGTTAATTGGTGTGAGTACAACAGACTCCTGGATCATTAATTTTAATTATCTTGATTCTACTAGTAAATTATTTAAAAAACATATTCAAGAAGTACTTAAGAGCCTGAATTTATGTCGTCTATATTTAAAGCTTTAAAAAGGCCTAACTTTAAAATTCTTTAGAATATTTAAAAATTCATAGATGTAATGTAAGACTTAATACTCAATTTTGATGTTTTTTAAAATGCTAAGCTGTCAACTAGAGTAACAATTGCTATCCTGAGATCACAAGTGTAGGATAATAAGGCAGGAACTCAATGTGAATTTGAAAATTTTCAAGTTTCTGTAATTTGAGACTAATATGAAAGAAAACATTGTAGGAACATAATAATTCTTCTAGTGCTTTTTGTGTGAAAAGTACATTATAGTTAACTCCTGCCGAGTGAAATCATAAAATGAAAAAAATAAATTAAGAGTTGGATTTGAAAGGTCATAGTTCTCCTTGCAACAAAATGCATTTAGAGTAAAAACAAAATCCTGGATTTCAGTAGCTTTATGTGTGTCTTTGCAAATTTGTATCTCAATAGCACCCTTAGTATATTTAAGTACTGGGGAGACTCATTAAAATGAAGGTCTGCTGATCTTTGCAGTTAAAAGAAACATAAATATTTAAATGATGTGGCCCTTTTTGTAGAGCCTTTTGCTCTACAAAACATGTTTCTGTTTCAATTTTGCAACAAGAAATAAATAGGAACTATTTATCTGTATCATTTTCATAAATGCGCATTCTAGTGTCTACAAAATCAAATAGAAATATTCATTCATTCCTTCATTCCTTCAGTGAAGATTTGCTGAATGCCTTCTCCAGGCCTGGTGTTGTGCAAGATGCTGGGAATATGCCAAGTCCTTGTCCTCAAGGCTTCTGCATGAAAAAATAAGCTACTCTGACACATCCCCATCCATTAGAAAAGAGAAGGCCCCATGTAGGAAGAGAATTTCTCTTTCACCCACCTACCACCCACTCACTCAACTACTCACTCATCTACTTGCATGGTAGGAATCTGTTTAAGTTCTATCTCCTGCCACCTTTATTTATTATGTTTTGTCTTATATTTGACCATAATGTTCTTAAGTGCAAGAATCTATTACCAACTATATTTTCCCATCTTTTATATTGTCTCACATGGTCTTTTAAACTTACTAAAAATACTTGAATAAATGAAGTAAGAGAGTATGGGGTATTTAGTATAAATTGGGAAGAAATTAAACACTTCCAACCCAGAATGACTGGGAGCCATGTGGCTGAGATCGTCTGTTCAAGTCTAATTATGTGAAGCTACCAGGCCATTGTGACTCTAGGTTAAAAGTGGAGGGCGAAAATGAATTTGCAAAAATCCACCTGAATTATGAGGGACATGGCACTGCTTTATAATGTTCAAAAGCCTTCTTAATTATGCTTATTATAATTTTTATATTGAAATTATTTTAACATATTTTATGGATGGTACTAATTAAATATTTGAAATATATGTTATTAAAATATTAAGAATAAAAATCATTTCTTAATTTGATGATTTTCCTCCTATAAAATCTAGAATGTGCATTAGGTGCCCCCATGCCACCCCTCCAATTAATAAAAAAAATCCAGAATGTTAGGACTCTATTTTATCCTCCAATATCTTCCACATCTGCATTTTTCAAACTCTTTAGTGCTTCCTAGAAGCGCTACTCCTGATCTCCAGGAGTTTGATGCATGTGCCAAATTAGCTCTCCCAGTAATGGACTCTGCCCTGGACCCTTCTGTGTTAACCTCTGTTTTATTTTTGTAGTGCCAGTGAAAAGTGATGTTTCTCTCTTACTGATGCAAAGCAAAATGCCCCAAACTGTGTTCATTTACATGCAAATCTTTCTGCACAGCCCGATGCCTGCTAAATTGGCACTGTTGCCAGGTAAAGTGATGAGACCCAAATTGAGATGATGACTCAAAGGCTCCACTAATCGTGGTGCTGTTTCCAAATCTGTTTCTTCATACTGCTGTGCAATAAGGTGCTGCTGCTAATCAGTTTGAAAGCATCACTTTTTTTTCGCTTCCCCCTCTTAGAAAATATAGTTACAGTGGTTTGTCTATTCAAGGGTCTTATAACAATGATACAGTGGTTGATTTTTGTGAGTCTAGATTTGTATATGTCTAAGAATGAAAATAACTGGTTGTATTAGAAACAATAAAACAAACAAATAGCAAATAATAGTATTTGGTACTATTTTAGAAGTAACTGGAAAAGTTCTCTCTATGTCTATGACTGATAGGGCATTTTGGTCTCATAGAGGCTCTATATGTGATTTCTCTGAACATTGGCATTTATATTCAGTATTCTGTCATGACTTTTAATATCCCACTTGATTTCCAGCTCCTTTTTTTTCTAGCTTATGGTAGTCTCAGTATTCCTCATAAAACTGATTGTGTTTCTGACATGCCCCATTTAGAGAGCTTGTCCTGTTTGCCAGGGTTTGACCTTCCAACTTTCTTAAAAGTTCTCATTCCTGTCTAGAATCTAGAGAACAGCACTTCAGGATTCACTGAATCCTAGCATCTTCCAATAAAGCAGGCTACATTAATTAAACTGCATTATAATTTTGGAACTCAAAAATCATAATGTAGTGCTCCTGTAGTCCCAACTACTTCAGAGGCTAAGGCAGGAGAATTGTTTGATCTCAGGAGTTGTGAGCCAGCCTGGGAAAAATAATGAGAGCCTGTGTCTTTAAAAAAAAAAAAAAAAAAAGCTTTCAAAATTTGATGTGATACAATATGAACTTTAAAAAAGGAAATACTAGCAGTATAGATTTTATTCTAATGCAGTAAAATGATTCTTGTTGATATTTAAATAAAAACCAAATTCTAAGTTGCATAAACATAGTAGGTTGTATGGGGGGACTGTCACTGGACTGACTGGAGGTAATGGTGCAGGGGGGAAGTACATAGCTCTTCTCAGTGTTTTACTTAATGTCATCTCAATTGCATTCTCTTCTTTTTCCACACTTGTACCTAGCATTCACAAACTGTCGTTTTCTAAAGTTCATTTCCTCTTAACTTCATAGTATGCAATATGTCTTTAGAATGAGCTAAATGGTGTTGCTTTTTGATCACTGCTATGGTTTTTTTTGTGTGTGTGTGGTACTGGGTATTGAACTCAGGGGCATTCTACCTCCGAGCTATACCCCCAGCCCTATTTTTTATTCTTTTTATTTTGAAACAAGGTCTCACTAAGTTGCGGAGTGCCTCACTAGTTGATCACTGTTATGTAACCAGCCACATAACTATGCAGATAACCCTCTCTCAACTATGCTTTGATCAAATCTAATTAAAAAATGAACTACATGAAAAAATATGAAGTATTAGTTATTAATGGCCTATCTTGTTTTATTAACAATGTAATTATTTGGTTTCAACTCAAGGTTCAAAGTAGTTACCAAATGCAATTAGAAAAATCAAAATGATTTGGGCCGTTTTTGTACAGTAAAAATGAAGCCTGAAGTTGACTAACAGTTCTCAGTATCTGGAGGATACCTACTTGGAGAACACTCCAGTTCCTTTTAAAATGGATTGACATTCAGCGATCTATAAGGCACAAATATAAAATAGTTTGGGGGACATTATATAAGATTTATAACTATGTAAGATTTTTCAATTGGCTTCCTTATTATTAGAATCTGTTCTTTATACTGTTAATAATATGAATGGTATAAGATTAGTGATAAGTGATAAATCATAACTTATATACTCTAGTTAGGTTCTCTATGGGATACAAGCTTCTCTGTGAAAAACTTTAATCTTTTATGGTTATTAACAGTTCATCATTTCTCATTCTGCTTAACTGTTTTTAGTATCTACTGTGGAACTATCAAAGTATATGTTATCAAATTATCAAGATTGGAAAGGAAGAACTGATAATGAGTCTTACAAAAATATGAGTTAGGAAATCTAATGTAAGGATTAGGAAATGTAGTCTAAGGAATTGAAATTTTTTATTTTCTCATCACTAAAGATGTTCTCACTTGAATGAAACAGGAATTATAAAAAAAAATTCTACTAATCAATCTAAACTGATATATCTTTAATATCTGGTTCTCCACTTAAGATTTAATTTTAAAAGATATTAATGGTGTTGTTTCCTATGAGATAATAGATTTTGTGTCTTGATAATGACTAGTGACCTTTTCCCAATAGGAGCATCTTTGGAATTTTCTTCCAAAAATATTTGTGGATTTCTCACTGCAGTCACAGAATTGTGCCAAACATTTGAGGAGGGTAGATTGCCTGCTATGTCTGAGCTTCTGTCATCATTCAGAATATGTGAATACAAAGTTAAAAACTTGAGACTAGTTATAAGGATAGGTGCAAAGAGAATACTTTAATTATCATATTTTGTTCATGTTTAGAAGGAAATTCTGGAGCTCTGATTCTACCTTCTCTCCCAAGAAATGTGATCAAAATCTGGCAACTCTTTGAATGGGCATTGGTGACTTGGAAACTGATTAAATTCTCAACTGAATTCACCATGTCCTTCTATTTTCCTGAAAGAGACCTAAATTGATTTTTCTTATCTTTATTTCTATTATTTTCTACTTATCCTTTTTGTTTACTTCAACTATTTATGTTTTAATAAAATATTTCAGTTTTTGTAAATATATGAAACTCTTCAACATATACAATTGGAACCATCCCAAGTGCCTTATGGAAAGAAATAGTATATTTTGAATGGCTTGTTTATTTTAATGATTTCTTAATTTTTTGTTAAGGGACATGAAATTGAGAGACATGTAAGCCAGACAGTTACTTAATAAATACACTGGGTTCTTACTGTTGAGCTGCTATCACTATCTAGTATCAGAATAATTCTTAGCTCCTTCTGAGGGAAAAATTTAAAATATATATTAAGAACATACAAATTGTAAAAATTGAGAACATTTCACATATAACTCAAATGTTAATATTCTAACAACACTGAGGAAATGTTGAGTTGAGGTTGACAATGGAAAGTGAACTAATGGAGTCAGACCATTCTGTTAGGGATGGGAATGGCATGGGAAATAGGACTACACTTTTCTGACACTGAGACCACATTTCTTAGATGGTATCCCCATGATAAAACATTGGAAAAATTACTGAAACTATTTCTCAACTATTCATGATGCTAAGCCTGCACCTTGAAACCTTTCTTTGTATTTGAGGACATTAGCAACATGGTTTTGAAGAAAGGAAAATATTTCTTTTATAAATTAGATAGGCCTGTGGGTATTTAGAAGGATTCAAAGTTCATGAAGTTTAATAATTCAGAAGTCTTTATACCAGGATGTTTAGTGGTCCCCTGATCCCACTTACCTTTCCTGACCCTTAGGTGAACACCTGCTTTATTACCAAACATGTAGGTGGCTTCTGATGGAACACATGACTACAGCAGAAATGCCTGTCCAGCTCAGCATCCCTGTTAACTCCTCATGAGCATGTAATTTCATTGACACAGTTACTATAGGAAGTGGATGACTCCTACTCAAAAAAATCTCCTCAAAATCTTGAATCATAATATTGCGGTCTATCTCATGGACTTACCCAGTATAGAGCATCCCCTATCAGTCCCAGGACTGATAACTGATCTTTAAGATTTGTTTCAATACTGAAATTCTCTATGCTGATATAGAATAATCATTTTATCTTCTCTTGAGAAAGAAAGACTCTTCCTGGAAATCATACATTTCTGTCTCATTCCTGCAGGGGATTCTTCTCCCATGGGCCATCTGAGTTATACATGCACTCGGTGTGTCTCTAAGAGCCCTGTGGAGTAATTGGGAATTTGGTAGGCGAAAAGGCGATTCTCAACTTCACAGTGCAGTAAGTTCATCCTAAAGACAGGGGCATTGACTATACCCTTTTCCAAATATGCTTGGGGAGTTAGGGTTTTAAACTTATGCCATGGGTGATATTGATTAAGCATTTTCTGCCTCGCCCATTAGCTCTCCTTCTGCTCAGTGCTGTGTTGAAATCACACTTTGTGCCATGGAAATCACCAAGGCAATAAATCCAGCACTTATGACTTCAATACATTATTGAGAAGAAAGCACAGATGGACTACAAGAGAGCCAGCAATTGTTCGAACCAACTAATGCATTTGATAATTAATAAATATAACAGGGGAAATGAACAACGAATGAAAGGGTAGCCAATCCAAGTCTTAACTAAAAGGCAGTATGAAAATTATCTGCTTTGTAATATTTAAACATTCTCTGCATAGCACTGAAAGAAAATTTTTTCGTTCTTAAGAAATGTTGTCTGCAACCTCAATGAAATTTTACTGGGAAAATAATTAATATACTTCACTGTTTTCTTTAATCACCTTGGGTCTAACTAAATTTTTAACCAAGGCAGTATAAGTAGTCTTGTTTCCTGAACACAAGCTAAGTCTCAGGAACTGTGCTAGGTACTAGTAATTCAAAGATAATTCAAACATGGTTCTTGTTTTGCAACGAACAATCAGTCTCCAAGAGAAATCCATGCACATAAACAAGTGAGTAAACTCAGCCTTTAACAAGTTATGCAGTAGCTCCAGAAGAAATGATCAGCTCTGCTAGGCTGGGGTCAGGAAAAATCTCTGAGAAGAAACTCCTAAGCTGAGCCATGAAGGAAGACTGGGAACTCACTTGGAGAGAAGTGAGAAGACCATTCAGGTAGAGACACAGAGGATGACATAGCATGGGTGGTTCACCAGACTAGAACTACTCAAAATAAAAGAAGCAAAGGGTGCTTATGGAAGACCAATGGAAGGTATGCATACAAGCTTTGAGTATATAGCAAAGTGGTAGGTGAGCAGTGATGGGGGTGTGAGGTCAGGTAATAGTGATGGAGTTAGAAAGGGTCCATCTCTATCACTTACTAGATAGGTGACTTTAGGAAAGTCAATTAACCTCTCTGGGTCACAGTATTGACATTTATTAAATGGATATAGTAGTCTCCACCTTACAGTTTCGTTTAGTTCTGGAGATCATATATGGATGTTTCCTGGAGTAGTAAATTCTCAGTGGAACAGATGGTTATAATATTGTAACTGATTGATTGAAATAATGTCCTGCTCATTTTCTACATAGCTTACTGCTTGTCATTCTCTTATCATTGTTCAGTAGATAGCTGAAATGACTTCAGAGAATTAAACATCTTTAAATGCTCTGTCAACAATCATTTCATCAATGATTATTACCATTGCTACATTAATATATATTTGAGATGCAATTAAATTGAAGTGCTCAAAAATTTATAAGTTCTGTCTCTCAAAATTGAAGGGAGGCAAGAAAACATTTTGACATATTAGAGTTACTGGCTTTTTAGTGGAAAGTATAGTTCCAATGTCAAATAGCCAACTAAATAGAAAGGACTGAGAATTCTAGTATAGGATACTGATTTACAATTTAGCTGTAGACAAGTTACTTTAACTTTTATGTACATATTTGTAAGATCAGCATAATGTGAATAAATACCAATAAGCAGGCTTATGCATAAGAATGTGCACTAATACAATATCAACTCTCCTCTCTCGGGAGAAAAAAACTCATGTCAGCAGATTTATTTTGATGTTGGGACTTAATGAAATAGTCTGAATGGGAATTATATACATAGTTCAGTTTTTTTTTATTAACATCAGTTTCTCCAAATGTTACCAACTTTCAAAACTTTAATACATACTTCATACTCTGTGGAAAGTAGAAATTACCACATATCACTCCCAATATAGATGCTATAAAATAAGAGGAAAACTAAATTTCAAAATCTAAACTAGTATACAGTAATTCTAGCCTACAAAACAATCTACTAGTTTAAATTTTAAAAAAACCTTTATAGAAGAGCTAATTCCAATACTTCTCAATCTATTCCATGCAATAGAAAGAAATGGAACTCTCCCAAATATATTCTATGAAGCCAACATCACATTAATATGCAAACCAAATAAAGACAACTCAAGAAAATAAAACTATAAGCCAATATTGCTGATAAACTTAGATACAAAACTTCTAAACAAAATACTAGCAATGTGCATTCAGAAACACATCAAGAAAATTATATACCATGACCAAGCATCCCAAGAATGCAAGGCTGATTCAGCATATAAAAAAACAATCCATGTATTTCATCACATAAACAGAGCTAAGGACAAAAATCACATAATCATTTTAATAGATGCTGAAAGCATTCATCCAACACCCTAAGAATCAGAATAGAAGGAACCTACCTCAACAATAGGCCCACAGACAGCATCATATTAAATGGAGAAAAACTGCAAGAGTTCCCACTAAAAACAGGAACAAGACAAGGATGTCCATTAGCACCTCTTCTGTTCAATATAGTACTTGAGACTCTAGCCAGAGCAATAAGGCAAGAGAAGGAAATCAAAGGGGTAAAAATAGGGAAAGAAGAACTAAAACTATCCCTCTTTGCAGATGACATGATATTATACCTAGAAGACCCAACAAACTCAACCAAGAAACTTATAGAACTGATCAACAAATTCAGCAAAGTGTCTGGATACAAAATTAATCTTAAAAAATCAGAAGCTTTTCTGTATGCCAACCATAAATCCACTGAAAACTAAATCCAGAAAACATGTCCACTAGCAATATCCCCCCAAACAATAAAATACTTAGGAATAAACCTAACCAAGGAGGTAAAAGATCTCTACATGGAAAATTATAAGACATTAAAAAGAAATTGAAGATCTTAGGAGATAGAAGGACCTCTCATGCTCTTGGATAGGTAGAATAAATATTGTCAAAATGACCATTCTTCCAAAAGTGATCTACAGATTCAATGCAATACTCGTTAAATTATCAAGATCATTTTCACAGACATATAAAAATCAGTTCTTAAATTCATTTGAAACAACAACAACAAAAAACCCCCAGAATAGCCAAAGTAGTTCTTAGCAATAAGAACCATGCAGGAAACATCACAATACCTGACTTCAAACTATACTACAGAGCCATAGTAATAAAAACAGCATGATATTGGCACAAAAGCAAACACATAGACCAATGGAGCAGAATAGAAGACTCAGAAACAAATCCACACAGTTACAGTCAGTTGACTTTTTATAAGGGGGCAAAAAACATACACTGGAAAAAAAAGAGAGCCTCTTCAACAAATGGTATTGACAAAACTGGTTATCCATATGCAGATAAATGGAAATAAGCCCTACTTACTTACCCTGCACAAGAGTCAATTCAAGATGGATCAGAGATCTAGAAATTAGATCAGAGACCTTGAAGCTACTTGAAGAGGGCATAGGACCAACACTCAAACACATAAGCACAGGTAAAATACTTCCTCAACAAGACCCCAATGGCACAAGAAATTAAAATGAGGATTAATTCGTAGGATTGCATTAAACTGAAGAGCTTATGTGCAGCAAAGGAAACTATCAAAAGCCTCAACAGAGAGCTGACAGAATGAGAGAAGATTTTTTTGCCAGCTATTTCTCTGATAGAGGACTAATATCTAGTTTATGTAAAATGGATGATTTTATTTCTTGAGAGAAGGAATGTTTTATAAAGAAACACAAGCATCAGGATTTGTTCTTTATCCTAGTTTCTTCTTGTTACTGTTACCTCCTCCTGTATCCCACTGAAAGGTAGGTTAAATTCTATTTACTGTATGAAGACTTTAAGAAAAAAAAATTCAACTACACTCATCTGAGCTATAGCAATTTTTAACTTTACTCCTTTCCTGATACTTCTTACTAGTGACTGTCTTGTGATCAGTTATGTCTATTTTCCCAGTTATACCACAGCTGCTTGCAAGCAACTACTTTGCTTTATCCATCTTCTGTCTTGCCTGGTCCTTAGGAGGTATTTGTGGATTTATAGGCTTCCTTAGAGCTTTCTGAACCTAGATATAAAAGTTTTACCTAAATTGCATATCTCCCAGATCTTAGATCTAAGCCTGCCCTCTTGCTTTGTTCCTTTTGCACCTGTGGCAAAGAGTTGTCAGTAAACAAGCCATGGGCACTGGTATCTGTGTTTATGGCAATTTCTTGAATTACTAGAACTCTTCCATTGTTTTATAAAGCACAGTTTCTTATGCGCAGCCTGTGCTCATAAATCAACTTCATATATATCCCCACAGAAAAAATATGGCCAGCAGAACATTAGAAAACCCAGAGAATGTAAATCTTGTCTCTAAAACTTACAAATATGGATTATGCCTTGTCCTCTCAGATATTATGAATTATTGGTGGCTTTAAGTTCATGGTGTAAGTTCTAGTTGATGTGGATTAAGGGTGTCATAGAAATTGTATACACATTTCAGAGAACTTTCATGGCAACCAAATTATACCAGTGTTCTGTGTCACAAAATCACACAAAATGCTCTATTGCATTGCATTGGTATTGTCTGTCTCTTTCACAATTACATGTGACCTGCTATCCTTACCCTGAATTTTGAGGATCATGCTATGAAGATGGCATTAGGAAAAAAAAAATCTAAGCTGGGCGTGGTAGTGCATGGGAGGCTGAGACACGGGAATCGCAGGTTTGTGGCCAGCCTCAGCTACTTAGTGAGGCCCTCTGCAACTTAGTGAGATCCTGTTTCAAAATAAAGAATAAAAACTAGGGATGTGGGTGTAGCTTGGAGGTAGAATGGCCATGGGTTCAATCCCCAGTAACACACACACACACACACACACACACACACACACACACACACACACACAATCTATAAGTCACAATAATTGTCTTTGTTTTCCTAAATAATTTCAGGATGTAACACTTTATTGGTACTTCACTTGCTTTTCCTCCCTCATCATGTAGACCAAATGCTCACACACACAAACTTTGGAGCAGCTGAGCTATAGAGGTTTTAACACTGTGCACAGGCCACTCTGACACTGTAGTGACAGAGTCTTAGAAGTGCACATGTGTCCTTCCAGAACTTAGATTTGCACTAAGAAAAGGTCATTTTTTATGTCACATTTGAGGGTGTTTACTGAGTTCAAGAAAAAAAAATCTAAAAATGATGTTATTTTATTTGGGAGCAGGTAGGGTACTTCAGTAAATAGTCGTTTATCATTGAGAAAAAGCTGTTAAGCTGGCTGACATTTGGATAATTTAGATTGACTTGATCCATATGTGACCCTGGTCTGTGATTGAGTATGTATCCTATTAGCTCCCAATTATCTAAACTACTGGATAGTTGTGCATGATACAAATGGGACTTTCTAAGCTTTTGATGAGTTCTTTCTCATAAACTTCTCTTGCTCTCTTTCTCCCTTCCCTTTTCTCAATTCTTCCTCTCTCTCTTCCTTTCTTATTTCAGTCAATAAATAATCACTGAATATGTGGTATGTGCCAGTTACTGTCCTAGGTACTAGTGAGATGAATGAAAAAAAATATAAATTATAGTAAGGGAATACACATTAAGTAAGTAGCCACACAGATCGATGACTATAAATTTTTTTGGTTATGGAGGAAAAGTAGAACTAGTCTGGCAGGAAAGTGTATTGTGGGAGGTTTCTCTAAGAAAGTGCCTTGAGGATTGAGATGAAAGGATAGAATAGAAGAAGGGAAGAAGCATGCTTTAGGCTGAGGTAACAGAGAAGAGAATCAGAGACAGGCAGGGGTCTAAGAGTCCAGAATGGCTGCAACAGAAGACTAAAGGAGTGTGATAATGAGGGGGCAGGACAAAGGAACTGGTTTGAGATGGGATCCAACAGGCTATCAAGACCACTCCTTCCTTGCAGGCTGCTTTATGAATTTTTAGGTGTTTTTGAAGGGCTTGGGTTTAATCATAAATCAGTTGGAAGCCAATGAAGGGTTTCTGTAGGAGAGTGATATGAACTGATTGGCATTTACAAAAACACTCTTCTAGAGAAAGGGGGGAACAAAGGGCATGAGTGCGTATGCATGAGGCCGTTAAAGATGGAGTGTAGATGGGTGTAGTTTGTGGAGGTAGAGGGGATTTGGTAGGTTTCAGGGGCTTTGGAGTGGAGGGATCCTGTTTGGCAAAGGGGTTAGGGAGGGGAGTGAGTAAGAAGGTCTCAAAGATAATGTTTAGGTTTCTGGATGTAGAATTATCCTGCTGTTAGGGGCACTCTCTGAAACAGGATACACTACAAAGGCAACAGGTCAGAAGTTGCTTTGGTGTTAGACATAATAGAGATGAAGATATTTTGACATTGCCTGGTGGAGATATCAGGGAGGTACTTTAATTCTAGAGCTCAGAAGAGAGGTTTGGGACAGAGGAATGATTATGATAATCAGAAGATATGTCAACTGATTTTGTTAATTTCAATAAATATTTTCTTTTTTTGCGGTACTGGGGATTGAACTCAGGGGCATTCTACCTCCGAGCTACACCCCCAGTCCTATTTTTTTTTTTATTCTTTATTTTGAAACCGGGTCTCGCTAAGTTGTGGAGTGCCTCACTAGGTAGCTGAGGCTGGCCTCGAACCCGGATCCTCCGGTCTCAGCCTCCCGAATGCTGGGATTACAAGCATGCGCCACCATGCCTGGCTTCAATAAATATTTTTTTAAAAGTATAATGACCATTCCTTTTTAAATTGTTAACTAGTTTATGTTGAAGATTTTTTATGTACTCTTCTAACAAAATTTACGAATGTAGTTCCTGGTGCAGGAATTTTATTTTATCCAGTATTATTTTAATACCTTATTTATCTGTTGTTTGAATGCAATATACTTATGAGATATGATATTTGGATTTAATATTTTTGAAACACTCTCGGGTTTTGAAAATCAGACTATAATGACTAACTTACTTTATAAAGAGAAGGACTTTACATCCTGGCAGATTCCTAGAAATAAATTCTTGGAGATAAGGCCATAGTGTTGACCTTTATCTATAATTGTAGATTGTGATGCAGGTGGACTTTTCTTATCTTCTGTGCCTTAACCAGCAAAGTGACCTAGAGCAAGTCACCAACCTTTCTGACCCTCATTTCTTGTATCTTGAGGAGGGGATTGCACTAAAATGATCTCTAAGATTCATTTTGACCTTCAGATCTATGAAAATTTAGCATGAAATCCTAGAAAAATAGTTAGAGATAAGGATGAAGGGGTGCATTTACTTCAAATGCTGGAAAAGTTTTAGCTCTCTAGAGGAATTGAATCATATCAGGATATGATAAAGGGGCATTTATAACATCCTCTTCCCAATCTTTCTACATATACTTAAAGACAGTTAAATTGCTGCTAAAAATGTGAAATGGAGGTGAGTAACATTTCCAGAGGCAATAAGTAGTGCTGCATTTTACTGGCAAATTCTATCATTCTTTTTTAGAAATAGAAGATAGAGGTTTATATAAAAATGGAGGAAAAGGAAATTGCATGTGCAGATGTAAAATACCATCTGTGCTTCTGGATCTGTTCCATGCTCCACACCTTCGGTGAAAGAAATTGTTGATTGAAAGCTCAGATTTTGCTGGCTAGTTGTAAAAGCTTCCTGTGTTGCTTATCATGCATTTTTAAAATAGATGCCTTTGAATCGTGAGTTCATTTTTAGCCCCATTTGCTCAGGCCTCCCAACTCAGGAAGCATGCTTTTAGTGAACCCACAATTCCATTCACATTCAGTGCAATTAATAGTAATGAGCACTTCCAAGGTGCCAGGCAACAGATTGCCTACTCTGCATTAGATCAATCTTCAGAATGTTTGTAAACAGCTCCCTTTTCCTCCTAGTGGCAGGTTGGACCCATCTCATTTCTTGGACTGGAAAGCCTCATTTATATCTTACTTTGAGGAAATGGTAAGCATTGGCAGAACTGCAGTGCATGGATGCAGTCTCATAAAATTAGAGAAACTTGTATCTCCAACGTCACCTTTCTTGCCTTTTAATAGTGGCAGGTGTCCAACCTGTGCTCAGGCCCAAGTCAACTCTACTCTCAATTACACCTCACCACAAAGCTAAGTAGAACTGGTCCCTCTTTCCTGCTAACTTGCTTCCTAATCTTACCTCTAATTTTGGAATGACATATTTTTCTCAAATTGAGACCATTACTTTCTGTACTTAAGGGTAAGGCAGGCTTTGTTTTACTTTATAAATTTAAGATGTCTAGCTATCATATTTTTCTTTAAATTTGTTCAGTTAATATTTTAAATGATATTTATTTGTAGAGAAATTCCTAGAAGCAACACAACAGAAAACAAACAACCAAATTTGTATCCCTCCTCTCTAAATCATGGTACCTGCAAGTATATCTGAATTGTTCTTGTACCAACAGCTCTAGGAAATAAAGATGCTATTAGAAGCTTAAAGAAGTCACCTCAGGTGCCAAATGTATCCTTAAGTGCCTAAAGAGAGGATCAGTTACATAGGTATTGGCTTAATATGTAAATGAGAGGTAGAGAGGTATGTATTTGCAGAATTGTCTGCTTGTTAAATACAGATCATATTAATAAGTAGTTTGATATGTAACAAAATAGGAAATATAAATTATATAAGTTTATATGAAATATATGAATCCTCCAACTCTTCTTTTTTTTCAAATCTCTAGTAATATTAAGAATGTATTATGTGACTGACATAAGAGAGAACCTATACACATTTTCTGATTGTCAGGGCAAACAGAACACAGTTTGTATCAGGACATGTCCCCCAACCCCTGAAATTGGGCTTTTCTCTGCCTCCTCACCAGTGATGGCTAGCAGCTGTTGTTCTCTGCTGACCTGACTGAGCTAAGTCATGACTCTTTGCTCCTTGGGAAGGCTGCCTCCATCACACACTGAGCAGAGCCAGAAACTGACACTCCTTCACATAAAAGGACTTCTCTGCTAATGAGACAAAAATGGTCGCCTCCACCACAGCTTCCCTTTTGGCTCATTTCTAGCTTGGCCAGATTGGCATAGTGGGGTTGAGATTGCCCTGCACCTCCCTCTCCTCTGCCCAAGTATGCTTTTATAGTGTCAGGTGACATCCTGCAAAGGGCAGAGGAAGCAGAAGTACATTTAGAACTCTGGCTGATCAGAGGTTCCTGGAGTGTCTGCCCTCCCTCATCTCGCCTACTCTGCTGTGAAGCTTGGAACTCTGGAGAGAAATGGAGAGGAAGAAGAAAAAATGTTGCCATAGAATACATGTCATCAGTTCTTGTTGGGATCTGTTCTTGGGAAAGGTGGGGGCGAGGGAAGCTTGACTTTGTGTTTTTATCAGTAAGCTCTGTGTGTGTGCGTGTATGAACATAGAAACATACATGCACATAAGAGGAATATCTATGCTTTTAGAACATTCTAGCTAAATTTTTAGGTAGTTAAAAATGGTTGCTGGGCACTATTTTGCCAGTCTTGTACATTGAGGGTAGTTGTCCAAAAGAATTATTTGTTTGTAAACTAAGAAACCCTCTGCCATTCATTACATTTTTAACATTGGTCAAAAGTCACTTAAATTATCTGAGTTAACTCATATATAAAATGTGATTGAATTGTGAGGATGAAGTAAAATCATTTGTTTTAAAATGCTTGAAAAATAAGCATTCTCTTCCTTATGTTTAACATTTTTTATGAGCACTTTTATTTTGGAAATTTTCATTGCATTCTTCTTAATTTTGTATAATTGTTTATCTGTCTTTGATTTTATTTTTGTTTTGTTCATGAGATTTTAAAAATAGCTAACCAAATACTTCCTTTGTATCTATATTAATTTTTATATAATTTGATTTTATATTGGGTATAACTATAGAATCTTGGATATTTTTTCATATTTTTATATTAAGAGGGGCATAAACAAATAGAATGTTACCTCAGGATGGTGATCAAGATAGCAAAGAATTTAAATTTGAAAAATAAATTTAGGATTTGTTGATGCTGGAAGAAAAAATACTTAAGTGATATAATTCTTCAAATAGATGAAGAAATGTAGAATGGATGAGAATAAACTATCACTGTGTTGTTCCAGATTTCAAAAAGAAGGCAGTAAGTAAAATATATAGGAGAGTCAAATTTTGTTTCAATATAAAAAGTTTTAAAAACTAATTAGAACTATTAAAATGTAATAGCTTTTTGTTTTCAGGTAGGTCAAGCCAAGTCAATATTCTGTTGCACTATTTAGAATAAAATAGATGTACTAGTGGTAGTTCCTAGAACTGTGGAAGCAGAAAGAACTAAATGAATTACATTTTCAGAGAAGAAAACCATTCTAAGGTGACTGCTGATTGTCACTCTTTTCTTCCCCTGAGGGCATTTGCTGATTCTTTGTGTGGTCTGAGAATTGGACTAGGCCCAGTCAGAAACTAAGTTCTGGGAGTAAGAAAAGCCAGCAAAACTTTTAGCGATTGTTTAAGGCTGGGGTGACAAATTGGAATTTGAGGGATCTAAAACACAGTTAGCCTTCGCTCTGGGTTGCTTGCTGTGCTCTGCGGCTGCATGGGAAGCTGGAGGGAATGCTTCTACAAGGCAGAGGGAAAACATCAACTGACTTTTGCTAGGAAACAAACTGAAGGATAGGAGTCCAGGAGAGAAACCCAACCCAAATACAAGGCTGCACCATTCTTGAAGACATTTGCCAAAGTTTTGGCTGTTTGGGCCCAATGATAGGAAATAAGCTGAAAACTTCAGAAAGAGCACCTCCTGTACTTGTTGAGGGCTGAGAAAATACAGGCATCCCAGGCTTTCAATAAAACTTAGGGAGTGCTATGGCTTAAAATTAAAGGGCTGACTTTATCCTCCCGATCCAGCTAAATCCTTGATTGGCTTTAAATGGTCAGCCTCTTATCTACCTAACATTGACAAGGGGAACCCTGCTCTTGTGAAAAATAACATCATTTGGAAATTCTGTGGTTCTTCTATGAATATTTTCTATCATATAATAAAAGATGAATTAGATATACAAATAGGTGAGACAAATAAAAAATAAGCATTTCAAGCAGACAAGTAGATGATCCAGATATTATAGGTAACTGACAAGGGCTTTAAATACCTATGATTAATTAATATGTTCAAGAAAATAGAAAACATAGTGGATGAAAGAAGTGAATAAATAAACTTTTTATCAAGGGTTTGGGATACATAAAATATGTTCTTGGACTGAAAAAATCGATTTGAAATTAATAATTTGATTGGGAACTATAATAGATTGGGCACAATAGAATATAATGTTTGTTAACTGGAAAATTCAGATAATATATAAATGGTGTTTAGATTATATAAAAAATGTCTTATATATGTATATATAAAATTGAAGTTCTTGAGGAGAGGGTAGAACACGTGGGAGGAGATGCATTATTTGAAGAGTTAAAGCCAGGAATATTCTAAAATATTCTTTATCCAAATAAAAACTTATATACAGATTCAAGAAGCTTAGCAAAACCAAAGCAGGATAAAAGCAATACAAATACTTACAACCACATTATGGTAAAATTACTGAGAACCAAATCAAACAAATCTTACAGGCAAAGAAAAAGGACTCAGACCTTCAAAGAGCCAAAGTCAGGTTGAGAACTGACTTTTCATAGGAAGCAAGACCACAAATAAAATGTCGAATGCCAAGAGAAAATAACTGTCAACCTACAATTGTGTAATTAATAAAAATATATCCTTCAAAAATATAGAAACAATATTTTTCACACATACACACACATACACACACACACACCCTAATCCAAAACAAAAACTGAAGGAATTTGTCACTATGAGGCCTTCATTAAAAGAAACACTAAAGGAAGGTTTTGTAAGTAGAAGAATGATAATAACTAGAACCATGGACATGTTATAGCTGTTGAATATAATATAAATATAAATACATTTTTATAATAAAATATAAATATATAAATTTAAATATGTGTTAAATATAAATGATTATTAACATTAAACAATAATAGTACTTTGTGATATGTAAAATATATATAAAATATGTGACATTAATAACATAAAAAAGTAAGAAAGAAGCCGGGTGTGGTGGCACACGCTTGAAATCCCAGTACTTGGGAGGCTGAGTCCAGAGGATCTGTGTTCGTGGCCAGTCTCAGCTACTTAATGAGGCCCTCCGCAACTTAGTGAGACCTGGTTTCAAAATAAAGAATAAAAATAGGACTGGGGGTGTAGCTCAGAGGTAGATTGCCTCTGAGTTCAATCCCCAGTACCACACACACACAAAAAAAGTAAGAAAGGCTAAATGAAATTAAAACTTATATATATATATATACACATATATATATATATATATATATTTTTTTTTTTTTTTTCAGTACTGGGGATTGAACCCAGGGGCATTCTACCTCTGAGCTATACCCCCACCTATTTTTTATTCTTTATTTTGAAACCGAGTCTCACTAAGTTGCGGAGGGTCTTACTAGGTAGCTGAGGCTGGCTGCGAACCTGGATCCTCCGGTCTCAGCCTCCCGAATACTGGTATTACAAGCGTGCGCCACCATGCCCGGCTTTAAAACTTATATATTTTAATATTAGGAAGGTAGTAAAATAATTATATTGAACCAGTTTAAGAATGTATTTTGTAAAGCAAAAAATATGTGTGTGTGGAAATGTCACAGAGAAATTCACTAATCTGCACAATTAATACAAGTTAATAAATATAATTAAAAATAATGCATATTGTAATTTTTCAGGTTGAATAGTAAAAGACAGTGTAGCTAATCTGTAAATAAAAAGAAACAAGTGAATACTTGTTTAATACAGAGAAGATGAGTTATAAAAAAAAAGAGGAATAGAGTGAATGGGACAATTAGAAGAGTAGTGATGAAGAAATAAGCAGAAAGTCTTTGTAACCATGGAGCAGGCAAGAATTTCTTAATCAGGACTCAAAAAACAGTAAACATTAAATAAATAAATAAATAAATAAATAAATAAATAAATAAATAAATCTTATATTAAACCAAGAACTTTTGTTTATCAAAACACACTATTAAGAGAATGAAAAGTAATGGGGTGGGGAGAGGGAAACACCCTAATGCACATGATGTACATTCACAAACATATCAAAGTCAATCACTAAGTCAAATATGAGAAAGAGAGAGGAGGGAGGTAATGGGGTGAGAATTGGGGAACGGTTAAATGAGTACTGTGTGCATGTATACCTCTACCAGCTTATACCTCATTAAGATGTATGATTATGGTGCACCAATAAAAAGAGAATGAAAAGATGTTCACAGAATGGGAGAAAATTTTCTCAATACATATATCTGACATACAACTCATACATAGACTAATGAACTGCTACTACAAAAATAAAAGACAAATGCAATCAATCCAATGGAAAAATAGGTAAAACTCTTGAACAGACATTTCACATAAGAGAATATACAAAAACACAGACACAGAAAGATTTAACTTTAATTAAATTAAAGCATAATCATACCATTATTATCTGGAATGGCTAAAATGAGAAAGGCAGAAAATGTGTTGGGTAAGGATGTGGAACAACGGAGACTTCCATTCTCTATGGTTGGTATATAAATTGGAACTCACCCTGTATAAAAGTGAAATCAAGATGGGTCAAAGATATGGAAATTAGAACCAATACTATGCAGTTACTTGAAGAGGACATAGGACCAACACTTTAATACATAGGCATGGGCAAAATATTCCTCAACAAGACCCCAAAGGAACAAAAAAATTAAAACAAGGGTTAATAGATGGGATTGCATTAAACTGAAGAGCTTCTGTGCAGCAAAGGAAACTATCAAGAACCTCAAGAGAGAGCCGAAAGAATAGGAAAAGATCTTTGCCACTTACTCCTCTGATAGAGGTCTAATATCTAGGATATACAAAGAACTTAAGAAATTCACCTCTAAGAAAACAAATAACCAAATCAAAAAATGGGCAATTGAACTAAATAGACACTTCACAAAAGAAGAAACATAAATGGCCAGTAAATGTATGAAAAAACAAATGTTCAATGTCATTATCAATGAGAGAAATGCAAATCAAAGCTCCTCTGAGATTTCACCTAACCCTAATTAGAATGGCAATCACCAAAAACACAAACAACAATAAATGCTGGAGAGGATGTAGCGAAGTAGGAACTCTTATACATTGTTGGTGGAATGCAAAATAGTGCAACCATTTTGGAAAAAAATGTGGAGGATCCTTGGAAGAATGGGACCCAGAATATATGACCTGGCAATACCACTTCTGGATATCTACCCAAAAGAATGGAAACTAGACTACTATAGTAATGCATGCATATCTATGATTATAGTTGCACAATTTGTAATTACCATACTAGGGAACCGCTTGAGATATCATCAACAGATAAATAGATTTTAAAATTATGGGAGCTAATTCTACTCAGCCATAAAGAAGAACAGAATTATGTCATTTGCAGGGAAATAGATGGAGCTGGAGAATATTATGCTAAGTGAGATTAGTCATTCACAAAAAGTGAAAATTTGGAAGTTCTCCCTAATATGCAGAAGCTAGGGAGAAAATGGGACATAGGAGGGAATCTAGACAAAAAAAAAAAAGAGAAACCTTAGAAGAATAAAGATGACCTAACTGAGGGAAATGGGAGGGATGAGGAGGAAAGCAACTAATGTGGATAAAGAACATTCACAGACTTACCAAAGCCAATCACCATGTTGAGCAGGGGAAGGTGGGGAGGGAGAGGAAGTGGGGTGAAAACTGGGGAAGAGTTCAATGAGTACTGTGTCTATTTATGCCTCTATCACTCTGAACTTCATCAAGATATATGATTACAATGCACCAATAAAAAAAAATCTATCCTAAGGGGGGAAAATTTTTTGTCAGCATCTACAATGCATGTTCTAGAACCCCAAAATCCTATTTCTAGTTGTACAGGCAGGAGAAATGAGAAATATAGAATGTTCAAAGCAGCCCACATTTAATACATTTAATAATTCCAAACAGAAATGCCTGTTAGCAGAAAAAAATAGATAAATAAATGGACATATCTGCACAGTGGAATAATTATAATAATTATAGGATTGGATGAGTAGAAACTACATATAATAATATGAGTAACTCTCACAAGCATAGTGTTGAAAAAGGCCAGACACAAGACAGCATATACTGAATAATTCTATTTATACTCAGTTCAAAATTAAAAATACTTTATTTATTGATTGATTGATTGATGCTTGGGATTGAACCCATGGGCATTCTACCTCCAAGCTATACCCCTAGCCCTATTTTTTATTCTTTACTTTGAAATAGGATCTCTCTAAGTTGCAGAGGACCTCACTAAGTAGCTGAGGCTGGGTATGAACCTGTGATCCTCCTGTCTCAGTCTTCGTAGTACTGGGATTACAAGCATGCACCATCATGCCAGCCAAAATATGTGTTTAAAAGTCAAGATAGTGGTTATTCTTAAAAGGTGCCAAAAAGGGCAGGATGAGATTCTGTGTTGCTTGTAATATATGTTTCTTAATTTAGATATGGTTTACATAGATGTGTTCAACTTATGAATATTCACCATCATAATATGTGTGTTTTTTCTATATATACCTGATACTTCAAAAACAAGTGTAATGAGATATCTTTTAAGTTAATAAGTTTCTTATTATAGTAAAGGTATGGAGCCTGTAAAGAAAATTTGGGAAGGGATCTTTGCATTGGGGTAAAAGAAGATGTGTGGGATGATTTTTAAAAGTCTTTTACATTTTGAAGCTGGGCGTGGTGGCGCACGCTTGTAATCCCAGCATTCAGGAGGCTGAGACCGGAGGATCCGGGTTCTCGGCCAGCCTCAGCTACCTAGTGAGGCACTCCACAACTTAGTGAGACTCGGTTTCAAAATAAAGAATAAAAAATAGGGCTGGGGGTATAGCTCGGAGGTAGAACGGCCCTGAGTTCAATCCCCAGTACTGCAAAAAAAAAAAAAAAAAAAAAGTCTTTTACATTTTGAGATTCTATGATTTTTTTAAAAAAAGTTATACTTTGAATGTTCATTTATGTATTTTTTTATTAGTTGTTATGGTTTTGATCTGAGATATCCTTCCCAAACCTCATGTGTTACTCAGCACAGCAATGTTCAGAGGTGAAATAATTGAATCATGAGATGGCTACTCATCAATGGATTAATCATTTGGACTTAATTGGTGGTAACTATAGGTAGATTGGAAGTGGCTGGAAGAAGTAAGCCTCTGTGGGAGTGATGGCCTGTAGGATTGTATCTGTCCCTGGTCCCTTTCTCCCCCTTTCTCTCTGCTACCTGTGTGCCATGAGCTGAGCAGCTTTCTTCTACCACACCCTTCCATCACCATGCTATGCCTCAGGCCCAGAGCAATAGTTAGGTGATCATGAATTTCATACATAATTTCAGCCAAGCATTTGTCCTGTTTCATTGCATTATTTGCAAGGCTGGGAGTATGTATTATTTATCCTATCCTATCCAGCACACAAGTATCCCCTAGGCTAAAGGAATAAAATAATGAATAAATGACTGCATGATGTGTGACTAGAAATGAACTAAGGCTGAATCCAAGTTTTCCAGTTCCCCATTTTAAGTCACCTTAGGGCTAATTAACAATACTGACTCTTGACCCTTACCTTGGATAAGAAAAAGACCAGGAGATTCTTTTTATCAGGTCAATTTAGGGAATATTGTACTGAAATATTATCTTAATTTAAATTTAAGCTTTTCAAGTACATGTTTCATGCACATGTTTTTGATCTGAAACATGTCAAAGTTTGTTGACTGGTCCTAAAATGAATTATGGAAATGTTGTTATAAGGAAGTGAGCAATTATCTTTATTGATCAATAAATATTAAAGGAGTAGTATTGAATCAAAAGTAATTACTAAATTATTTTATTTATCATAACATGGTTCCAGTATATACAGAAATATATAAACATGCATACGTACTTTAAAATTTTTTTCACTTTGTGGTATATGCCTTCCTAAAAGCATGATTGTCATGCTTGTGTCTTACGTAGTTTTGATTCACAGTTTATGAATGCTTAATGATTTCCTGGCATAATAAGCTCTCAGATCACACAAACATACTCAAAGCATCTTCATTAAGAAGTGCTTGCCAGTGAGTGGTACACAGTTGCCTATAAAAACAGAAATAAATCCTGTCCTTAGCAGGGATAGGATTTATTTTAATGAGTGGATTTGTTTCGTAGCCCAGGGAAGAAAACTCTATGGGGCTACTTCCAACAAACATACTCTCTGAGGGATTATGAGTAACAAATATGGGAAAAAAATGTTAAATTTGAAATGAGACATTTGTTTCAATGATAAGTATTTCTTGATAGGTAGAGATTAGAACTGTTGCTCTATTTCTTGGTATGGGTTTTATAGAGTGTTCATTTAGTATTTTAAAAAGACATATTTTTGTATTACATTGATATTTTTGAATGCATATCCATCTGAATTCAGTGGAGTAAATCTTATTTCTAAACAACAACAACAACAAAAACTTACTAGCAGGAAGGGGGGAGGGAGGGAGGGACGTGTGCCTATAATCCTAGTACTTGAGAGACTGAGACAGAAGTATCACAGGTTCAAGAACAGCCTCAGCAACTTAGCAAGACTCTCAGCAATTTACCAAGATTCTGATTCAAAATAAAAAATAAAATAGAGCTGGGAGCCTAGGTCAGAGGTAGAATACTCCTGGATTTAATCTCCAGTACCAAAAACAAACAAAAAACAAAACTTTACAAATTCTATGACAGTCTTTAGGAAAATAACTCTTTTTCTTTTTTTTACCCCAAAACATCAGGATAAAATAGTGTAATTAAAATGCCATATATTATATTGTCTTTCACTATTGTTTTGTATTCTAATGATATTATTGGTAAGCCAAAAGTCTGGAAGATTTGTATCTATGTTTTCTAATTCAGTGGCACTAATATTTCTTGGTATTATTTTATCTTTAGGCAGCACTGTACTCTGATTACATAGTGTCATTACGTATTGCTTATAACATTATTCCTTAGGTAAATTTTCTAATTCTAATTTTATGAGCAAGGAATTAATTTGTTGTATAATGTGACTTATTCACATCAAATCAGTAAAGCCTTAAAACTCATGAGGATTTAACCTTGTATCTACACTGGAAACTCCCAGTAGATTACATCATTTTTTCCCATAAAGGTATTTGCAAATATAATAACAAGAGTAGAGGTTTAACTTTATGTGTTTTATAGAGATTTGGGGGGGGTATGACTATAGTAATCATGGTGTCATGTTACAGTTTACCCGGATTTCTTGTTCTCATGCCCAACTTTTGTTATAAACTTATTGGTTCATAAAATATAATACCTTCTGTCTTTCACTTGTGAATCTTAGCTTAGGTTCTAGTCAGTGTTACATTAATAAAGATTTCTCTATTCAAAGAAATTCTGCCCTCCAAGCACCCACATTACCATTGCTCTTCATTTTGAAATTAAAGGCAGATTTTAAAAGATTATAATATAATTTATTAACATTTCCCTCTAAACTAGAAGATATTTCTTTGAGTGCTACAGATAAGACTGTTTTAATTCATATACAAAAGTTTGTAAAATGAGGAAAGTAAAGACTAGATGGCCGAGAGGAATAAAGATGGCATTTGTTTTAGAAATATTCAAGATGAGAAAACCACATTCAAGGCTTCAGGGTACCTGCACAGGTTAAAAGTTTAGACTTGTTATTTTGACTTCTGTAATGGCTGGTATAGATGTGTTTGTTTTGTTAAGAACTGCATGGTTAGCTTAGAGAATGTGTGATTTTAGCACAGATCAGCAGTGTACTATAGAGAAAAGAGAACTAGCAATGGTGTTAAGAAAGTTAAAAGTTAGCTCACTTATGATTCCCTGGCATGCTTGAGAGAACTAAAGGATTTCTACAAGCCAGGCACAGTGGCACATGTTTGTAATCACAGTACTTGGGAGGCTGAGACAGGAGGATCAGAGGTTGGAGGAAAGCCTTAGCAACTTAGTGAGACCCTATTTCAAAATAAAATAAAATAGGCTGGGAGTGTAGCTCAGATGTAGAACAGCTCTGATAATCCCTAGAGCACCCTCACCCCCAAAAAAACCTCCCCCGCAAAAAAGAAAAGTTTTCTCCAAACCTTAAAGCTTATCATAGATCATTACTTCTCTGAAATGAAGAATAGTTCTCACTCATATTTTATTAAAACATGGTGATTATAGTTGACATCTATATTATTTTGAGAGTGGGTACTGGGGTTGAACCTAGGGGCATTCTACCTCCAAGCTACATCCTTAGCCCTATTTTATTTTTTATTTTGAAACAGGATCTTGCTAAGTTGCTGATCATCTCCCTAAATCGCTGATGCTGGTCTCCAATCTTTGATCCTCCTGTTTCAGCCTCCCAAGTATTGGGATTACAGGTGTGTACCACCACACCTTGATGGTGTTTTGTGAGTAGTAGCCTGACTAGGGGGGTAATTCCTTTTGTCACTTTTTATATTCCTGTTTTAGTTAAAAATACTGCTAAATTATATAAAAGACACACCTTAAGTCTCATTGGTCTAACATAGTTGATCAGAAGACCAGAATTAATGTGCCTCATTAGTGAGAGGCTTTCCACTTGGTCATTCATGTATGTGCTTTCTTTTCTTTATGACTCAGCTTTCTTCTAGCATTTTGTCACACTTCTGTATCAAGCCTATGCATGAAGAAAGGGCATGGCAGACCAGGCCTGGGAGATTTCTGTAGTCCAAGATGAGAACATCTCATATCACATTCCCCTCATATTAGAAAACAGTCCTGTGGCCATTTCCAACAATCAGAGGTCTGGGAAATGTAGAATTTGTGTGGGCCCAGGAAGTTAATGAGAAGTATGGGCAAATATGTGGTTAGTTTCTGCATTCATAATTTTCAATATTGATTTTATATTTTCTGCCACAAGATTGGAATGATCTATACCTTTATTCAAAGGGTTGAGAAGATAATCAATACCCTTAAATTTAGCTTTATTGGTTATAAAGCCCTCTCATTTTCAGGATATCTTTTCATTCTCATCTCAACTTTAAGACAGAAATTATTAACCTTGAGTTTCCGATGATAAGACAGAGACTCAAATGAATTGCTAAGGCTATACAGCTGGGATGTAGTGAACCTGGGGTTAGAAAATCTATCTTCTGAAATGCAGCCACTATTTTTTCCTTCTAGGCAAAAAAATATATGTATATATTTTATAATATATATATTCCATAATATATATTACAGATATCTATATAGAGATATATGTTACACATATATAATACCTATATGTAAATATAGATAAATACATATATATTCATACATATATATGTATAATGTTATTTTCACAGGTGTGAGGGGGGCAATAGTGTCTTGAACTTTCTACCTAATGTCATGAGGTCACAGACATTGCTCTGTTTTGTGGATGTAACCTGTTCACTTATACTTTATGAGGCTGTCCAGGTAGGTCTATAGGTGTTTGTGGTGTATAGAACTATTGAAATCATCTGGCTCATTCACAACTCCAGGTAGGATTTTGCAATTACATTCTTTTCTTTTTTGGAAGTCTTTCCTACATCTTTTCTTAGATGAGAGTTATCTGGGAATATGTGCATATGAATTTCCAGAGAATTCACCTTGCCCCCTGAGGAAGTCACCATATTTTATGCATGTGAAATAAAAAGGCTATTTGAATTACTGTCATCTTTAATACCTAACATTAGAATATTATATACCTAGGTTCAAATAAACACTTCAAAATACAACTTATCCTAGCTGAATTCCAGGTTCTCCATATAACTAAATAGTGAAACAAACCCTTAAGAAATATATTTCTTTTGTACTCTATGAATTACCTTATCGACATGGACAGAAATTAAAACACAAACTGCTGACTAAGGAAAATAGTCAAAATTACTTTGTTCTAATTAAGGATGCTATGGAGAATTACAATCAATAAACTTGCACATTTAATTGTAGAAAACTGCTAATAATTGAGGATACATAAATGATACAGATCTAATGTGAACAACCTCCAATTCTTTAAAAATATTTCATTTGGAGCCAGGCATGGTGGTGCACACTTGCAATCCCAGCATTTGGGAGGCTGAGCCCGGAGGATCTGGGTTCGCGGCCAGCCTCAGCTACCTAGTGAGGCCCTCTGCAACTTAGTAAGACCCAGTTTCAAAATAAAGAATAAAAAATAGGGCTGGGGGCATAGCTCGGAGGTAGAACACCCCTGAGTTCAATTCCCAGTACCGAAAAAAAAAAAATTCATTTGGAATCTTATAAACTCATAAAAAATTCCCTAGAGTTTGGCTGTTACAATTATAGTAGTACTAGTAATAAGTATGCTTTCCATATTTATCGATGGATTTTATGGGAATGGATCATTGTAGAAAATTAATCTATACCCAACTAGAATGTTAATATATATTATAGTTTTGTACACAAAGTAGATCAGTAGCATATGACCTTAGAGATTACAGGACACATCATATTGAATTGTATGCAATTTAAACAATATTCAGATGTCAGTATGATAAAAGGAAAAAGAAAAGTAGTTATCATACTTGCCAAAAAAAGCTAATATAAAGCCGGGCGTGGTGGTGCATTCCAGCATTTGGGAGGCTAAGACTGGAGAATACAGGTTCGTGGTCAGCCTCAGCTACCTAGTGAGGCCCTTCACAACTTAGTGACACCCTGTTTCAAAATAAAGAATAAAAAATAGGGCTGGAGGTATAGCATAGAGGTAGAATGCCACTGCGTTCAATCCCTAGTACCGCAAAAAAAAAAAAAAAAAAAAAAAAGAAAACAAAACAAAACAAAAAAAACACCTAATATAATAGATAATAACTTTGGGAAGATGATGCAAGGGCTAAAGAAAAATAAGTGAGCTACTAAATGAAAACTTGGAATATCAAGTAAGTTGTATTTGATTTTACCAATACATGTGTGCATAGAGGGAGGTGACTGTAGAGTTTCACCCAGCTGGCAGCTGGCTGTCATTGTGGTGATGTGTTTGTGTGTGTGTGTGTGTATGTGTGTGTGTGTGTGTGTGTGCGCGCACGTGTACATACACGTGTACGCAGAGTATAAATGCACATATAAGTATATCACCATGTCCCTTCCCTTCTAGAGGAGCCCAGGGTTTTAGACTGATTGCTAGCATGATCCTTCTAGACCTTTCCATCTTTTTAAAGATATAATGGAATTAAAATCTTACAAATCTTCTAACCGAAGCAACCTCTCAGTAGGAATTCCCAGGGCCAACATTATAACATTTTATAAAGAATACAGGCTACCCTCCTTTGTCTCATGCCAATTGTATATGTGACTTTATACATGTTAGGTGTCTGAATATCTATTTTTGTTAGTGGTAAATCCATTACCTAAAACCAAGGCGGATAAACATTAATCATAATCCTTTCCTTGGTAGCACTTTCTATCTCCCTGATGGTGACAGCCTTCCTGCATCTAGGCCTGGTCCTTAGGCCTGTTTCTGCCACTTAGAGTCTTATCTAGACCTTGCTTCTACTGGAACTTAGAATATACTCTTTTCTTTAATGGATCTAACTCCTTGGTTGAGACCCCTAACTTTTCCAAACCATGTTCTACTTTATTTAGATTATCAATTTTGTCCCATCTTAATTATCATTATCCCAAATTATAGAGGGCAACAAATGGGAACTAATATATTTTCAAGAAGATTGGGCATAAAATATTGCATTAAAGTTATTATAAAACACTTTCTACTATGCAATACTGCAAGTCAGCCTGGAGCATCTATACTTTGTAAGTGCTCTCCATGTAAGCCTGTGTTAAAATAAGTCTTCCTGATGGTCTGATAATGAGTTCTTGTTGGCCATACTGCATTTGTCAAGGATTGGTTAGAAAAATAGGAACTACTTTTAATATTTCAAGCCAGAAGTAATTAACTTCAGGAAATTAAGTGCTTACATAGCACTGGAAAGCCTGGGAGACAGTGATCACACACACAAAAAAAAAACTGGCTCTCAGCAGACTAGAAAGCTATGAAAATTACAGAAAACTGCTGCTGATCTTGGCTAGCTGGGTACTCAAGTTGTTAATTTTCAGAATGCCTGAAGCCCACACAAACTTCACACCTGACACCTGCCTGCCAGCCATTGTTGGAGTAAAATGATGTTTTTTCTTACTTCCCTACTTTCTAAATCTTTTGCAAATGCTCCTCATTAGCAAAATCAAATCTGGAACTGTGCTGGTAAGAATTTCTGGGAGAGTAGCTTCCAGGCAATGTATAGGAAAGCGTTATAAAGGATCAGGGGCAATGACAAAATAATTCACAATGTTGGCATTCTATTGCCCTCATCTAAACATCTTTTTCCCCATTTTGTATATTTCCTGTTTTCAATTTGCCTGCCTTAATGACATATATATGTGAACCCTAGGGGATTGAACCCCAGGGCATTCTCCCTCTGAGCCACCTCTCCAGCCCTTTTTTATTTGTTCATGAAATAGGGTCTCACTAAGTTGCCAAGGGTCTTGCTAAATTGCTGAGACTGGTCTTGAACTACAATCATCCTGTCTCAGTCTCTCAAATCCTGGGATTACAGGTGTGTGGTATCAGGTCTGCCTTCAATGTCCTATATTTACACACACACACACTTTGAAAACAGAAAAGTATAGCTAGTAAATAAGAAGAAAAAATTAAGATTACATTTATTTTTCAAAATTCTTCTTTATACTTAAGAGATGATGTTAAAAGATTATTCAGCTGGGCGTGGTGGTGCATACTTGTAATCCCAGCATTTGGGAGGCTGAGACTGGAGGATCTGGGTTCTCGGCCAGCCTCAGCTGCTTAGTGAGGCCCTCCGCAACTTAATGAGACCCTGTTTCAAAATAAAGAATAAAAAATAGGGCTGGGGCTGTAGCTTGGAGGTAGAATACCCCCAGGTTCCATCCCCAGTACTGCAAAAAAAAAACAAGGAGATAAGTTATTCAGTCATTGGCATTTAGTCACTATTTTCAGTCCTATGCTGATTATTGCTTTGAGTAATAGCATTGCTAGTATGTGCAGAAGGGAAAATATCTTCAATAAATTTTTTTTTGCTTGTTTTTTTTTTATAGGAGTCTATGTCCTATAAGTTACAGAAAACAAAAACAAAAACAAAAACATGGGCTTTGGATCACATTTTTATTTGAGTGACTTTAAACAAGTTACTCACCCTTCCTAGGCTTGAAGCTCCTTATCTACAAAATAAGAGTACAAGTAGCATCCACCTATTTCCAACTTTTCTACGTGTACAGATGAAGAAATATTTGGAAAGGTGGTTGCCTTTAGTGGGTTCTCTCTTCAGGTTCTATCCATTCTCTAATGTTCTAAGTGTTGGATTCTGGTTTTGGAGAAGTAGGTGGAATAATGTGTGAGCTAACAGTTCTTAGGATTGTTTTTTAAACACTATGTAAGCTTATTATATTTTTTCTAAGACATGAAACCAATTCTTTAAAACTCTATGTGAATCTGGAAAATCATTGCACAATGAAGACTTGATTCCTTATCCATCATCTTAAATACTCTTTCTCTTGCCTGCTAATCTACTCATGAGGAATTTGTTTTGTAATGAAGCTCTCCTTTCTAACTATTAGTTAAACAAGAATGCATCAAAAGTCTTAGAAACAAAGATCTTACTGAGATCATATTTTTCCTGCACCAGCACTTTTATGTTGAGCAGATGTGAAGGGAGATAACAGGAATCAGTTCTGTAGGAGCTCTCTGTCCCTTTTACTGAAACAGTAAATACAAGTAGTCTTTCTGGTATCAAGTCCTTCTAGTCTTCTTTTTTATATGCAAGTTAAGAGTCTCAGTGAGTACAGTCTTCAAAGGATAGTACAGAAAAAGATGAAAACTAAATGTTTAATGGTTTGTAGAAAAGTAAGAGAGAGAAAAATAAAAAACTCAAGGAAGGGAGAATCAACAGCAAAGGAGCTTTGGTATCACAAATAAAAATTAACTTGCTAGTGAGCCAAACTTTTCTATTTTTTAACTAGTGGTATCATCAGATGGATGAAATATTTGTATAGCCATATGTAACTCATGTGGGTGTCCTTCTTAGGGAGACAAAGGAAGGGTGATTATTATTTGGGAAGGCTAACGATGCAATACTTCTATTCAGTTCAACGTCTCTGAGTTTAGGTTGAGATTAATAGGCCGTGCAGCATAGAGGAAGGGAGGTAGTAACTCTCTCATTTTTCATTCTCCTTCTTCTCCCCAAACCATTCACTTCTTAGCCTTAGTTTACCACAGATTTTATAGAATTCATGTTGTTGTTGTTTCAGGTAAATTCAGTATAATTATACTGATTCCCAAGTAAGGTTCAGATGAGTCTGAGGTTTTTATACAGGTCACTTTACTGTGCCCTTTTCTAGTCAAGATAAGCTAGTCTATTCTGTCCCATAAAAAAATTAAAAGAGTAATATCAGTTTCAATACAATAGAAGTTTATTGCTTATTCATATCATATGAACACCCTCAATTAGACTGGGGGACCTAGTTATGAATGACTATTCCACAGTCACTCAAAGACCTCGCCTGACCGAGGCTCCACTATTTTCAACTTTATTATCTGGAGTAATGGCTTGACTCCCCACTGGCCATGACAAAGGTAGAAGAAGACAGGAACCCAGGGCACAGGAACAGAAACTGGTCAAGCACACATGGTCTTTCTGCTGCCTTAACCTAGAACAGACACAAATCCCTTCTACTGGCAGTCTGTTGACTAGAATTTGTTACTTGGTACTTCCCAATGCAAAGTTCTAGGAAATGTAGAGCACCTAATTGAATATTTGGTGAGAATGGCTATTTCTGCCACATTTGAAATGTTTTTCCTTTTAATTGGGTGTACTTGAGTATAAATCAAAATTACATAACGTGCTTCAATAGTAGAACATACTTGCAAATACTTCACATTATCAGTTTAGTCTCTTGGAAATTGATGAGTATATTTAATGAAACTTTTTATAAAAAATAGTATTAGTACTATATTCCCCAAGAAAATGAAAAATCATAGGAAATAAAAGTAACTTTTATTTTTCATTGTCCCTTATAGCATTTAAATGTTTGCAAATCTTAATTATAACATAAAGACATACTTGGGATTGTATATACAAAATGCATTAGTATAATTAAAGTCACGGTCTCGATTTTGAAACAGATATACTTAAGTAAACTAAAAAGTTCCTGATAAGTGCTCAGATTTTCTCAATTTTTTTTTTTTTTTGCGGTACTGGGGATTGAACTCAGGGGCATTTTACCTCCGAGTTACACCCCCAGCCCTATTTTTTATTCTTTATTTTGAAACTGGGTCTCACGAAGTTGCGGAGTGCCTCACTAGGAAGCTGAGGCTGGCCGCGAACCCGGATCCTCCGGTCTCAGCCTCCCGAATGCTGGGATTACAAGCGTGCGCCACCACGCCCGGCTCAGATTTTCTCAATTTTGACTTCTTAACTCATAAGAAAAAAGGTTGGAGTTTAGAGGAACCGTTGCTTGACTATCAGAACATAGACTTACTTTCTAAATGACAGAATAGCTTGACTATACTAACAACAACAACAACAAAAAAAAAAAAAAAAACAGAAAAAAAACAAGGTAACAATTTAAAAACTCTTTAGTACTTAGTCATTCTCCAAACAGCAATAATTATAATCTTTCTTTGACCATATATCATCCTTAACAAAGTTTTGCATGGTTCAAATTCACATTATCTTAAATCTAAATTTATTCTTGCCATCAAATTTCTCTTATAATCTGCCTATGCTCAAATATCCCTTGCATTTTTCTTGCAATTGATCAACATTTCTCACCCCTCTCCCATTTTCTCAAACCTGATTGGTGTTGAAACATTAATTCATTTTTGATTTGCTGATATAGAAGTCATTATCATTTCTACAGCTTTTTTTTCACAATTTAACATGATAGCATTTCATTTAGATCATTCATCAAGATTCGATATTCTTGTAAAATGGTGGTCTGGTTCATTAATCTTACAGCAGTTACAATGTAAGCAACTAGAGGGCAGAGTGCATTTCTTCCCATCATTTTGAAAAGTATGTTATGTTATTTGCCTTTGGAATTCTTAAATTAGATTGAATGGAGCCCAAGATAATTATGACTAAAAGATTAGATTCTCAAGACTAAGTGAATTAATTTGCATATATTGATGATATTTATCAATCTTTCTTGAGAAATGTACTTTCAGCTGGGAGCATTAGCAGAATTAAAAGACTGGAGGATGAACAAACATTTCAATCATGATAAAAATAATTCCTTGCTTTTGTGTCATGATTTATGGTTTACAAATCTTTTGACACAACCCTAGATGCTAGGCAGGCATTGTAGTACTATTTCCATTTCACAGTCACAGAAACTGTTCATGTGTCTAAGAATCATTGGAGGTCAGTGTAGTACTCAGGTTTTCTGGTAACCTTTGCAAAACCAGAAAGAGCTTGCACTACGCATCCTTCATGTTGGTACCTCAGCAGATTCCCTAAACTTGTAGTGTGTGTTCTTTGTGCACTCAGACACAGAAAAAAAAAAAAAAAAAAAAAAAAAAAAACAGGTTTTGCAGGGCAATGGAGGTTGAGAATGATATCCTATGAAGAATTTAGTTCAGAGAATGCAGTTCTGAATATATGGAGATAGGATCAAATATACCTCTTTAAAAATGCTGATTTACTTTAAATGTTGTGTACTGCTTTATTTATAGCTGTTGTTTTAAAGTGGTGATTTATAACCAGTAATTGTGCCTGTGGTTAGATTTAAAAAATAAGAAAGCAAAGAAAAAAGGATAAAATTTCTAGTGAGGACCAATGCAAAAAGGAAAAAAGTATATATTTAACAAAAGCTTAAATTAATATTTTCTAGAAAAATGATGCAATTGATAAGAGTAAATGTGTAATCTGCATAATCCAAGAAATCCTCTGGAAATTGATATAATGCACTGTGTAGGAGTGTTTCACTAGATATCATGACTAGAAATGATCACAAAATAATTTCCTGAGATTATAGAAATTTTGAGGCATGACGATGTGACTATGTTAGATATAATAGTTAAGCAACACTGTCTTGGAAGAAACGATTAATTGGAATGATATGACAAAGCCTTGTTAATACTGCATTTCTTTTGGTTTCTATATGTGATGAACTTTGGGTAATTGCTTATTTTTCCTGCTGATTGTTCATAATTCTGATGTCAGAAAGTAGTTTCCTGGTGTAAGTAAGCATTGTCTTCTTTGAAGTCCTGTTGGTAAGAACTGTTTTGATAATGCATGAATTCTCACACTTTGGCTTGAATGTTTGAATGTTTCCCCAAGGGGTCATAAAGGAGAAATAATTAATATTCAGGAGCATAATGAGACCCTCCAGAGAATGGGGGGGAGAGCTAAGAAGAAAATCAGTGAGGCACTAGTGGTAGAATGGTGATTGGAACAGGGATGAGGCCCAGTTCAGCAACCTCACAACTGAGAGCACATCTTTGAAGTAAACCAGCTTTATGTTGCTGGGTTAATACTCTCATCCTCAAAATGAAGGAGATCCTGCCATTTGTTATAACATGGATAAACTTGGAGGATGTTATCTTAAGTGAAATAAGCCAGATAAAGAAAAATAGTGTATGATCTGACTTCTGTTCAGAATCTAAAAAAGGCAAATGCATAAGAAAGAGTAAAATGGTGATTACCAGGGATGAAAAATATCTCCAAGGAAAACAGGGAGCTGTTATCAAATGATATAAATTTCCACTTATAAGATTAATAAGTTCTAGGTACATAATATACAGCATGATGAATATAGTTAATAATAATGTAGCATATACTTGAAATATACTAAAAAAGTAGATCTTAACTATTCTCACCATATATACAAGCAAAAAGTGACCATATGAGGTGATGAATAAATTAATTACGTTGTTATTTCACATTGCATACCTTAAATATATAAAAGTTTTATCAATTATACCTCAATAAAAGTGCAAAAAGATTTTTTTGCAATTGAAAAATTGTATTTAGATCAGCTAACTTTTATAACCAGTTATCAGAGTAGAGAAGAAGCCAACAGGAGGCAGAGTTGATAATGTAGTGCTTAGTGACTGTGACTAATTAGAGAACTTAATTAAGCTGTCAAGTAAGAATAAAGATAATCACTCTCCGTCAGTTCCCACTCTTTGTACCCAGGAGCACAAGCAAATCCATTTTCTCCCAGGCCATCACATGATCTGCGTGCTCTCGCTTGATACTGATGTAACCTCATATGCACCTTCCTAAGGGGATGTGGGCTATACAAGTAAATGACAAGCTCCATCTTTTGTTTCATTCCGCTGTACTAGTTTTGTTCATATCATAGTCATCTGTCATATAAAACATTTGAATTCTCTACTTTAATCATAATTTATTTCCCTTAAAGCCTAACAGTTATTATTATTTTCATTGCTGTTAATGATAATTCTCATTTTAATGATTATAGAAACACCAATATTTATATTAATTGGGCTAATCATATCATTATTATCTACTAAAATGTGGTAAGCATTTATAATTGGCAAAAATAACGGATATTGCTTATGATATATGCCATCAACCTAACATACATTCTCACATCCAATCCTACCTACAACCATTGGTGAAATGGATTTTCCTTTTTTTGGGGGGGGGTATTAGGAATTGAGCCAGGGGAATTCTACCTCTGAGCTATACTCTTGGCCCTTTTTATTTTTTATTTATGAATTTTAAATTTTGAAATAGTGTCTACCTAAGTTGCTGAGGCTGGTCTTGGATGTGTGATCCTCCTATCTCAGCCTTCCTCCAACTACTGGGATTATAGGCATATGCCACCATAGCCAACTTGGATTTTTTTTTTTGCCAGTTTATCAAGACATTTAATTAGTTGTTTCTGTTGTCATTGCCCTATTCCCTCTGGAGATACATAGGTAATAAAATAAATGAATTAAATATTCTTTAATATTCACTTGTCATTCAACCTGCAATTAAGTGAATGGTTGTTTATGAAGCTGGCCAATTTATAAATATTTATTTATTATGCTTTTATTTAATATGCTTTTATTGGTGCATTATAGTCTCACATCATAATGTAAACCATGTTGACAGTGACATACATGCACACAGCACTTGTTGTCCCCCTCCCACCTCCTCATCTCTCCCTTTCCCAACACAGAGTACTGAGATTGACATTGATATTTTTACATATATATACATAGTCAATGGTAGTAATTCTAATGAACCTCACTCTTCCCCCTCCCCTTCCCTTATACCACCTCCCTGGCTCCACTGAGTTTTCTCCTCCATTATCTGGGGTCCCTCTGGTACCTTAATTACTCCCTAGCTTGCACATATTAGAGAAACCATATGACCCTTCACTTTCTGTGATTGGTAATCTCACTTAACATAATGTTCTCCAAGTTCTTCCATTTTCTTGCAAATGACATAATTTTGTTCTTCTTTAATGTTGAGTAGAATTCCATTGTGCGTATATCCATAATTTTGTATTCCGTTCATCTGTTGATGGACACCTAGGATGGTTCCATAATTTGGCTATTGTGTATTGTGCTGCTATGAACATGGGTATGTGTATATTATTGTAGTTTTCTGATTTCAGCCCCTTTGGAAAGATACCCAGGAATGGTATAGCTGGATCATATGGTGGATCTATTCCCAGTTTTCTGAAGAATCTCCACACTGACCTCCATAGCAGCTGAACTAATTTGCAATCCCACCAACAGGGAGAAAAGACAGCCTTTTCAACAAATGGTGTTGGGAAAACTGGTTATCTATTTGTGGAAATATGGAAATAAGTCCTTACTTCTCACCCTGCACAGGAGTCAACTTGAGATGCATCAAAGACCTGGAAGTTAGACCACAGACTGTGAAGCTACTAGGTCCAACCCTCCAACATATAGGCATAGTAGAAACTTCCTTGACAAAACTCCCAAAGCTCAGGAAATTAAAACAAGAATTAATAAGCAGATGTCATTAAACTAAAAAGTTTCTGCTCCTCAAAAGAAACCAGTAAGAGTCTAAAGAGTAAGCCTATAGAATGGGAGAAAATCTTTGCCAGCTATCCTGCTGATAGAGGACTAATATCTAGAATATACAAAGAACTTAAAAGACATTACACTAAAAAAAAAATCCCAGTCAAGAAATGGGATGAGTATTTTAAAGCCCATTTTTAAGATAGAAAACTGAGGCAGAGAGAATTTAAGTAGGTATAGTATGTTAGGCAGCTAAAAAGGGGTAAAACTAGAATGTGGTCCTAGTCCTGTTTGACCTCACTTTGCTAAATATACATGATTGGTTATTATTAGTGTTTATTGTTTAGTAATTTTTTATTGGTGCATTGTATCATACATTGTTGTGAGGTACAAACTGGTAGAAACATACATGAACACAGGTCTCATTTAACCCTTTCCTGTTTTGAGCTCTAAGACTTTAGGAATAAAGTATAAACAGAGCCTAATTGTCCAAATATGCAAAACTCATATTGGTAAAAAACTATATATTGCTTATTTACTTATTTACTAGTTTGGTTAGGTAGAATTCTTGAAAATCATACTGATTGAACATTACTGTTGCTTTGTGGGTGGAGAAAATTTGGTTTTGCTTTTATTTTTTGTCATGACTAAATTTAGACTACACTTATTATCCTTTGTTATGTGGATGTTCTAGAAAGTTTGTGAGTATCCTTTAATGCTATTCAAACCTGTAGTTATAGAGATGCTTAAGAGATATGGTGTTCACAGATATAGATCAGGAGTGGATCTTGGTAGCATGGAACCTGAATATTATGCAACTTGGGGGATCTTTTTCAGAAAAAGAATACAACACTTCGACACATAGGTACAGGTAAAAACATAGGGACAGGTAAAAAGTCAACAAGACCCCAAGTCACAAGAAATTAAAGGGAGAATCAATATGTGGGATTGTATTGAACTGAAGAGCTTCTGTGCAGAAAAGGAAACTGTCAAGAACCTCAACAGAGAGCCGAGAGAATGGAGAAGTTTTGCCAGCTACTTCTCCAATAGAGGACTAATATCTAGAATATACAGAGAACTCAAGAAACTCATCACTAATAAATAGCCCAATTAAAAAATTGGCAAGTGAACTAAATAGACACTTCACAAAAGAACAAACACAAATAACCAATAAATGTATGAGGAAATGTTCAACATCACTAGCAATTAGAGATGCAAATCAAAACTACGCTGAGATTTCACCCAACTCCAATTAGAATGGCAATCATTAAAAATACAAACAACAACAAATGCTGGTGAGAGTGTGGAGAAGTGGGAACTTGAATACATGCTGGTGGGATTGCAAATTAGTGTAGCCACTTTGGAAAACTCTATGGAGAATCCTCAGAAGAATGGAAATGAACCTACCATATGACACAGCAATACAACTTCTGGGTATCTACTTAAAAGAAAGAAACCCAAACTACCAAACTAATGCATGCATGTCTATGTTCATAACTGCACAATTCAGAATTGTCAAAGTATGGAACCAGCCAATATGTCTATCAACAGATGAATGGATTACAAAACTATGGGATATATACACAATGGAATTTTATTCAGCCATAAGAAATATGCAAATTTATTAGCAGGGAAATGGATGGAACTGGAGAACATTATGCTAAGTGAGATTAACCAGTCACAAAAAGTGAAAATTTGGAAGTTCTCCCTAATATGCAGAAGCTAGAGATAAAACAGGACATAGGAGGGACTCTAAACAAAGAAGGAGAAACCTTAGATGAGTAAAGAAGGCAACCTGAGGGAGATGGGAGGGATGAAGAGGAAAGCACTCTAATGTGCATGGTGTACATTCACAAACATCAAAGTCAATCACTAAGCTGAACACAAGAAGGAGGGAGTGGGGAGGGAATGGGGTGGGATTTGGGGAAAGGCTAAGTGAGTGATGTGTGTATGTATGCCTCTACCATCCTGTACCTCATAGTGATGTATTATTACAGTGCACCAATAATGAGAGAGAGAGAGAGAGAGAGAGAGAGAGAGAGAGAGAGAGAGAGAGAGAGAGAGAGAGAATACAAAATCAGCTACAAAATAGGAGCATTTTTATATTTCATTCCTACATGGGAAGACTAGTAATGACTAATATATTCAAAAGAAACTGCAAACTATAGAAAGATAGCCCCCCTGCCCAAATTAATGAAATTCCAAAATATATTTCCCTCAACCAGACCCCAAAGGGCCTGCAGGCACTCCACTCCAGTTTTGAAATTGGAAGTTATATATCAACCATATTTTACGACCATCATTAAGTCACAGTAATCAACACAATATGATACCAGCACCATGCATGGGAGATTGTGTATGCTTTAGGCTGTAGGTAGGCTAACCTTTCATTTTCTCAGAAGGTATAAAAATGGGACATTCTACTTTCTGATACTTTAAAAACATTTTTTCATCCTCCCTTCAACAATATATGTATGTGGTTACAGTAGAAATAAGAGGTGAGAGGACAGCATGGTAGTATACTCAAGAGAAAATACATTATTATCAGTATAAATAAACTTGAAAATATAATTCCTTGACCAGAATTCCCTGTCAATAACTAAACATACCTGTGATGGATTATTACAATGGCAGTTTATCATTAGGGGTATGGAAGTTGCTTGGGATATTTAAGATGCCCCTGAACATCTTTACAGCTTTTAAGAACCTTTGAGCCATATTTTTCTTCTTCTGCTCACTATTAGCTCTGAGATCTGAAATTCCCAGGAGGCCTCATTTCATCCAAAATATCAGCAAATTCTTACAAAGAACAAAGCCTGTGGTAAGGGATATCCCATCCATCTTTTCTGAAGCATTGTCCTCCTTCAGAATATTGGATTGATTATATTTTGTGTCATGTTAAATTTTTATTGCTTTGAAAATTCGCTGTGACATCCTAGCTTGCTAACAGCATTGTCTTCTTTGTAGCTCTGCAGTCTTTCTTTTTCATTACCTTAGTTCTTTTAGTATAAAACAATATGTTCTTTGTTTTCTCAATTGCCCTTTTATGGTGAGAACTATGCAGATTCTTTTCTGTATCTCTGTCCATCCTTGCTCCCTGTGTCTCTAGTTCAATTCTTCTTTTATTCTCTCCCCATAAACTTTATGCTTTATTAGATTCATTCTAACAACATAAAAACTTTATAGGAAACTATGGGAAGCTCTACTGCCTATAGTAATGATGATACCGATGGGAGAGAAAAATAAACTTATATTCTATGCTGGGTGCTGCATTTTATGTGGAAAATTTGAGACTCAAGGAGCCTATGCAACTATCTTAAAGATACCTGGGTAGGAAGTGGTAATCTGAGATTTGTACCCAGGACTTGTTGGCTCAAAAACATGTTTTCCCTTATTTTTACTTCTTCTATCTGATGAGATAGAAACTATTATTTATTGATTAATAAATTGCTTTATAAATAAGTCAGCTATTTTTATTTTTAATTAACATTTTTGAGATAGGTTGTCATAAACTAAGGGGTTTGCATATGTAATAGAAAAAGTGATTTGCCATATTCTGTTTTGGTCCTATGATGTACTAACAACATCTCTTAGGAAATGGTAGGCTTTCTCTCTCACAACTACTCAAATATAGTGTTGATGAATAGTTCAGGTAATGGGACTGGCACCACAAAGAGAGAAAGGATCTCCCCAAAGCTACCTGGAGAATACAGAAGTACTCCAGCTTAATGGAAAAAAGGTGAGTGGTGCCAGACACCTATCTACCTTCCTTTTTTTTTTTTTTTTTTTTTTTTTGGTGGTGGTACTGGGGATGGAACCCAGGGCCATTCTACCTCTGAGATATATCCCTAGTCCTGTTTTTTATTCTTTATTTTAAAACAGGGCTTTACTAAGTTGCGCAGGGCCTCACTAAGTAGCTGAGGTTGGCTGCAAACCTGGATCCTCTTGTCTCAGCCTCCCAAGTTCTGGGATTACAAGCGTGCACCACCATGCCTGGCTCAGACACCATTCTTAATGAATCTGTTTGTGACATTGTTTCTCTACCTCCCACCATTTGAGAATATTGCACATTGTTGAATCTGGAGGGAAACGTAGTAGGAAAGGAGTTAATTATAAAAACGTTGCTCTTTTCTATTAGGGAATCTGTAAGGCATTAGTAGACAATCATTTTTAAAGTCACAATTATACTCATTATACTTATATTAGTACATTTTAGGGAGAAATCATGTTATAATGAGGCAGAATGCCAGAGATAGATGAGGAAGCTCAGATTGGATTGGTGGCTCAATGGGCTGATCTTGCTAACCTAGTTACCCAACTTTGCATAATGAGAACATTTACTAATAGAGGAACCTATTGGTCACATCTCTGCTTTAAATTTTAATACGTTTATCCCACATACTCCTTACTAATGTCCTAAAATAAATTTTTTATATCTCAACCCTAGTGAAAAATATATATTGTTGGATTACATTTTATTCACTTATAAAATTTTATTATAACAAGGAGGTGGTGCTCACTGATCTTGAAGTTCTTTCTGAATTATCAAATTATGTGAGTGTGTAGAATTACAAAAGGGTCATAGTACTATATTAAGTATCTGGCCAGGCATGGTGGTGGCATATGCCTGTAATACCAGTACCTGGGAAGCAAGACTGTCATCAACCTAGGAAGTCCCTGTTTTGAAACAAAAATAAAAAAAGGGGTAGATATGTAGCTTGGATGTAGAACACCCCTAGGTGGTTCAGTCCCCAGTAAAACACACACACACACACACACACACACACACACACACACACTATCTGGAATCTCTAAAGGGGGTTAAAATTAAGGAAATTGGCTGGTGACTATTAGAGATATCCAAGTCATGTGTCAGGGAGTTACTATTTCTAGTGTTTATTGATGACATACTGTCAATAAGGAATTTTTGTTAAATTCTCGATCATTTGGGAGACAATCATTAATATAAGCATAAGTCATACAATAACTCATGCTCCTTTAAATCTGTGTCCTCCAGATTTTGTTTGGCTTTAAAAGATTAACCTAGATGAAATAATGAACCAATTCCATCTTGCAATTCTATCAACAGAGTTCTTTTGGAGCTCTCCCTCCATTTGAATACCACCCATTGATTTCCATTTTTTTTGCTCTTAGAAGATTATTAGTTAATTTTTAAAAGATGTTCATTGGTAGCATTCCCAGGGAATTTACAATTTACAAAGGAAACTACAAAGACCAAAAGGTGCTTGCGATAAAGAAAAATGAACTTAGGCTGCTCCTATGATAGATGATGGAGAAAATATTCTTAGTAAGAGCTCTATTTCAAAGCCCTTCAAATGATATGCATTAGATACTATCTGATGGCAAGTCTGGTAAATATAATCTAAAAATCTAGGCATTTGTCTCTGAACACATTATAATAATGTTCTCCAAGCTTGCTAAGATAATAAGAATTACTTTTTAAAAATTCAGATTCTTTATGTCCAACCTCATATCAATGTAACCAGATTTTTCCAGAAAATATCCTGTGAATTTGTATCCTTCGTTTGTTTGGAAAACACTGCAGTGTAGTATTTAATCAGTCTTTCAGTCTTTTTTCCTACTTATACTTTGCTTATCTGAAAATTGAGAAAACCTTAATATTCTAAGAGATAGTTGGTTCCCAGACAACAAGATAGTCTGACAAAGAATTATATTAGTATTATGAAGAATGATTACAAAATTTATGTTTTAGAGGATTTTGTATGTGTACTGACAAATTTCTGTACCTACTCTCACATGTTATTTTCCATTACAATTTAAATACATAGTTAATTTAAGCATGCACAATTTAAGTACATTGAGCACCTTGAAAGTGAATGGTTTTTCACTTTATGTGTCTCAAAGAAAAACTATTATTGCTTTGATTATATCTTATTTACAATTTATAAAACTTGCACTTAGGACAAATTTAAACTTTATTTTTAATGGCAAGAGCAAAATAGCAAGAGAAAGGATTTGTAAACTATGTTTTACGTAGTAACAAGATTTGTTGGATGGCAGGCTATACTATCATATGGAAACTTAAAAAGTATATCCATTAAATTTGTTTGAGTCCTACCATAATAGTCATTTGGGGACTTTTGATACATTACATATAACAATGTCTATTGTTCCTAAGGTAGATGTGGTAATGTATAGGAAAATGATATCTTTCTTTAAAGCAGCAGATAAAGAGAATATAATTAGTTTCATTGTATGTAACATCGAAAATCTTATGGAAGAATAACAATTATAGGTGAGAGCAAAATGTGGGCATGTCAGGGGAACTGTAGTGGGAGCTGTAGAGTGTAGACTGTAGTTCATACTGCAATTTAGTAATTCTGTAATTTAGTTGTTAGCTCATCTCTGTTGCCCCTCCTCCTACTTCTCAACTTTTTAATGGATATGCCCTTACTATAACTTGGACCCATAACGAAGCAGTTTGAAACAAAGCCATAAACTGGAGGACAGAGATTAGTTGAAGATGTAAAGGGATTTATGATAATGCTTGCTCTGTTGGCCATGCACCCTCTCCTACAGTGTTTTGAGATGTAAGGCATGGAAGTATACACTTTAGACTAGAATAATTTCTATTATGAAGCCCTAAATGGTTCTAGGATAGAGAGGGACCAGCTTCATAGTCCCAGGGAACAGAGAGCAAGGTATTAGCTGCTTAGGGCTTTTAGGCATAGAGGAATGAATGTGAAGGGTCCTTCTATGTTAATCCACCTTGATCATTGGCACAAAGAAGGAATAGACAGTGGTTTGTAGCCCAAATCTTAGGTATTAAAAATTTGACTATTTGGTTGATGGGTCCTTTTGCATATATTTTGAGAACTCACATACAATGTTAGATGTATATATAGGGAACATGATATGCCAAAGAAACTATGTGATTCTGTATTTATCTGTCTCTGTTTCTATCTATCTATCTATCTATCTATCTATCTATCTATCTATCTATCTACACATATATATGTAGATATATATATGTATATTTACAATTGCATATATATAAGTGGATTTTTGTGTCTTTATACACACACACTTTCATTAGTGGATTGCAATGATACATCATAGTAGGATTCAAGTGACAGAAACATACATGCACACAGCTCTTGGTATACTTCTCTCTGATCTTGTTTCTTTACCGCCAAATAAGATTAAATTAAAAATTATAGATAAGCTAGGCATGATGGCTGAGACAGGAAGATTGCAGGTTCAAGACCAGTCTCTGAAAATTAGCAAGCCTGTCAGCAACTTAATGAGACACTGTTTCAAAATAAAAAATAGATGGGCGTGGGGTGCACACTTGTAATGCCAGTACTAGAAATTGAGACAGGAGGATCGAAGGCTCAAAGCCAGCCTTAGCAACTTAGCGAGGCTCTCATAACCTGGTGAGACTTGTTTCCAAATAAGAAATAAAATTGGGCTGGGGGTATAGCTCGGAGGTAGAATGCACCTGGATTTAACTCCCAGTACCCCAAAAGAAAAAAATATATTTATATATCTAAATAGACCACAATGCAAATAACTTTATTCCTCTTGTATATAGACATTTAAGGAAAGTGGATGGCATTCCTGGGTCTATGGACTGTTAACATGCCTAAGAGAAAATAGATAAAATATCTTTTGGTGGCCACGGACTTCATTTTCCCATAGGTTGCCAAGATAAGCCATAGAGTAAATTCATGAAGCCATTTAGGATAGGTATAACAGAGCACATATTGTTTTTAAGACTGTTATATTGGGAGAAATTTAGAGATAGCCTAGTCCAACTTATGCATTTTACAGAGGTAAACTGAAAATAGGAAGAATACATCAGCCCGGTAATGAGATCTCATTCCCGTGAGGACAGTTTCTCCACTGTGAATTTGGTTGTGTGACACAGCTTATATCACTATCTTTTTTATTAGTTAATTTGTATCTGTAAATATTTTATCTCCCTAAGTTGTAAGGTTCTTGAAAACAGAAATTGTGTCTGATATTTCTTTGTACCTGTTCCAAGAGTTCAATAAATAAATGTTTGTTGTTGTCGTGGGGGCTGATTTGTGGAAACGACTCCCCTACTTCTGCAAATAATGTGACTTGTGCTGTCGCCTTAGCAAATAAAGAATAGTTGTGGGCACATAAGTAATCCAAACAAAGCTTTGCATACACATTTTAATATCAGACTACATGTAAGGTCATTGAATAACATTCGGTATCAATCCCTACTTACCCCATTTTTAATAAGTTAAAATTCCAACTGGATAATTTCATGCAAGTGGTCACTTCTGCTTTCAGTCTGAGAGGAAGTCAATAAATTCTTTTTGCTGTTACTCACAAAAGTAGTTTAAATTCCGTGCAGGACATGAGTCTGGGGAATCACATCAGCCTTAGCGTACAAAAGAGCCTGGAGAGACAGCAGAACACTCTCTCCCCACTGGAGCTGCTGAAGGAAGGTGGTCTTATGTTTCGCTGCAGGAACTGGCAGGCTAAATTTAATTCTCTGAATCAGAGCTTGCTGTTTAAATTCCCTGTGTGTTCTGCAATCTAAACCGAAGGTGCACCTTTTTTTTCTAATATTCTTAAGTCATTTTGGAGAAATTTAATACTCATATTTTCAAATTGCACCAGCTTAGCTAAATATATGTTTTCCTTTGTATAAAATTCAGTTGCAAAAACTAAAAAGTCAGACTAATGTTCAAGAAAGGGAGGGAAGGAGACCTAGAATATGTAAACTGTTGACATTTGACAAATCAGTTACTGTGTTGGCATGATATGCAAATGAAGGATAATGCTTCCTTCTTATCTGCATTGCAGATTCTTCCAGGCATGTTCTGCATGCATTGTGCATGCAGTTCGTTCAACAGGGCATCATAGCTCAGTGTAGGGAATCTGGGCAGTGGAAACTAGAGAAAGGAAATGTGTATTGATTTTATATCTTAAAAATCATGTGGAATTTGCTCGTGCCTAGTCACAATCAATGAGTTAATGAGATCAGAATTGACTAAATGGATATAAATGGATATTGCATGAAATGATGAATTAAAGGTAAGTTATGAGTAACCCATCTTTAATTCTGAACACATTTAGTGATTTCTAAATAAGAAACACAGTATTTCTAAATTCTTAAAACAATGTGCACAATAGAAAGTTGTGTATATATAATATTTACAATATGTATGCAACATGTGCACACATCTAAATTTAATCTTTGACCTTTTTTTTTTTTTTTTTTTTTGTTTTTTTACAGTGCAGGGCATTGAACCCAAGGCGTTCATGCTAGGGCAAGTGCTTAGTCACTGTGCCGTACCACTCCCCATCCAGTCTTTAAACTTTGTATCATTAAGTGCTGCTACATAAAATCTGTGCAGTTTAGATTTTTCTATATAGATTGAGGTTGAATAGGCAGGTTTATATGTGGTGTAATTTGAGCTTGTCAGGGACTATTTCCTCCCTGAAATTCTACCATTGAAAGTTGATATCTGTTGGTTTGACAATTGTTGGAATTTTATTGTTTACTTTCTTTTGTGTTCAAGTTAAATGCAAAGCAACAGATGAAATCATAGCAGTAATAGACCCATTACCTGCTCAGATACAATCTACACAGTCGATGCAGGAATAAATGACCCCTGTTTCCCCTTTCTACCTCCATCATCTTTTATTGTCCTTTTTTCCCCCTTGAAATATTATCATCTAAATCTCAGTAGGATTATTAGTAAACTGGGTGAGTATATTTCATAGGAGAGAATAGGTACATGCCAAGGGACTTATATAGGATAGTCATACTGATAGTTGTATATATATGCCTTATGGATTCAATATATGATTTCATGTAGCTCCAAAGTAACTACTTATTGGACAATGGGGTTATGGATTTAACACTTCTCCCCCATCACTGGAGTTCTGTTGGGCCCTCATTATCAGTTGAGTCGGTTGAGCAGTAATAGACCTGCTCAGATACAATCTACACATTCAATGCAGGAATAAATGACCCGTTTCCCCTTTCTACCTCCATCATCTTTTATTGTCCTCTTTTCCTCTAACTGACGTCACTTCATTTGACAGACTAACATTATCCTATGTGGGATGATTACTGATTTTGCCCCATAAACCCTGAATTATAAATGTCATTTTTTTGCCTGTTTGTTTTTAAGATAAGAAAGGAACATAAAATCTAGTTATGATAATATTTTTGATACAAAAGTTATTAAACTGTAATAAAGTTAAATGGAATTAAAGAATGACTAAGCCGGGCATGGTGGCTCATGCTTGTAATCCCAGCATTTGGGAGGCTGAGACCGGAGGATCCGGGTTCGTGGCCAGCCTCAGCTACCTAGTGAGGCACTCTGCAACTTAGTGAGACCCTATTTCAAAATAAAGAATAAAATAGGTCTGGGGGTATAGCTCGGAGGTAGAATGCCTCTGAGTTCATTCTCCAGTACCGCAAAAAAAAAAAAAAAAGAAAAAAGAAAGAAAGAAAGAAAGAAAGAAAGAAAGAAAGAAAGAAAGAAAGAAAGACTAAATTTACTAGGTGTATGAGTAAAATATCAGCAGGTTGAAGTGTTTAGAACATAACAAGCTATGCTAGGAACAATGGTATGTCTCTCTACTATTAACAGTATCAGATGCTACCATGCTTGGGAATTAATATTTTCTTTTTTTTTTGGTACTGGGGATTGAACTCAGGGGCATCCTACCTCTGAGCTATACCCCCAGCCCTATTTTTATTCTTTATTTTGAAACCGAGTCTCACTAAGTTGCGGAGTGCCTCACTAGGTAGCTGAGGCTGGCTGCGAACCCGGATCCTCCGCTCTCAGCCTCCCGAATGCTGGGATTACAAGCGTGCGCCACCATGCCCGCTGGGAATTAATATTTTCAATTATTGTCATTTTCTGTTTTCTACTTTGCTAATTTTTAACATACCTTTTTTGATATTTGATCCTGGAAACTCACTGTGAGAGAGAGCTGTGCTGTGCCTCACACAGCACAGCTTCTGCAGTGAAAGCTGCCATAATTTTCAAAGGATTCACTGATTTTCATTCTTTGAGTGCTATGATTATGTGTATGATTTTTTCTCAAGATATTTTCATTATTTTTTTGATTAGTAACTTGTGGTATTTGGGGGAGTTGTGCAATGTCTTCTATTTTCCTAAGTTTTATATATTATTGTTTTTGTACCTTTCAGCCAATTAAAATCATCATTCTTTATACTGATGTTGAATTGCAGGTAGAATGGTAGAATGAGGGTTTTCCTTGGTGTTGATCATCCTGCAGCAAGTCTACCTACATATTTTTTTTTTATTTCCTCGAAAACATTATCAGTTTCTAAAGACAGGAAAATCAAATAGATTGGCTTTTAGATGTGAGGATTTGCTTCCTTGTTTTTATAAATGACTTTCCATGAGTTGTATCTTCCTGGTTAGTATTATTTCTGTTCTCTGATCTTTATGGAAATGGCAGAGGATGAATGCACGGGGGGAAATGAAGATAGTGAAGAGTAGATATTTCCTTTTAAAATATCAGCTACTTTATTTTGTTTTTCAGCCAGTTAACCTTATTAGAAAAGTACTTGAGATATCAAATAGCTGATTTTTTTTCTAGATGACATACCTTACTTTTCTTGATAATTAAATATTTTTCCTGCTCAATATTGCTTTCCCACATCAGACAGCTTATCTGATAATCTAAGATTTTATTTCTATATCTAGGAATGTTAGGGCCTTTTAAAAATATATTAAACTGAGAGTGGAAAGAGAAGTTTAAGGTTTTATTTTGAGGAGGATACATTCTGGAGAGAAGGAATAAAGAGAAAGCTACCATTGAATGTTAGAGAAGGAAATATTAATCAAATAGAGTAGCTTTTAGGCTGATTGTTTTCACATTTGAAAGCTTATGGATATTTATTTCATGAGCATTTGGGAACTTTTTTTTTTTTAAGGGGAGATGTGCCTTTATTTATTTAGTTAGTTATTGTGGTGCTGGGGACTGAACCCAGGGGCATTCCACCTCCGAGCTATACCCCCAGTCCTATTTTTTATTCTTTATTTTGAAACAGGGTTTCACTAAGTTGTGGAGGACCTCACTAAGTAGCTGAGGCTGGCCGTGAACCTGCAATCCTCCTGTCTCAGCCTCCCAAGTACTGGGATTACAAGAGTGCGCCACCACGCTCAGCCATTTGGGAACTTCTACTGGCAACTGGTTGAATCTTGGCCACTTTCTATTGTCTTAGGGATTAAAATGAAGAAGAGGAAGTACAAACACTGGATTTTGATAGACACATGGCCAGATGAGAAACACACATTTTTCTGCCTCTTCCCCCTTGTGCCAACCAGGTTGAAGCACATCACAGTAACACTTCTGGTTTTTTTCAAACACATAAATATATTTAAACATTTCCATGTCAACATCTTTCCTTTACATCCTTCTTTTACTCATAGTACTATCTTTTAATTTATATCCTTTGGCTTTTTATCTTTTTTCCTTAGAGTTAACTTCAGTTAACTCCAAACATGTAATAGACACTGACAAAATCTCCCCCTAGGGATACTAGAGATTCCTGAAGGGAGAGGTATATACATTTATTCCATCTCCAAGGTCAACATTTTTCATCCCAAGCATTCTTATTGGCATTTCACACATCCAGAGCTTCCACCATTCTGATAAGACTACAGAAATATTTTAAAGCAGATTCAGGAGAAAGAAATGGAAACATTATACTAAAGATTCTCTTTATTGGAACAGAAAAAGACAAGCACAATGTCTTATCATTTTGTGTCCTTGGTACTCTGTCTAAATTCCATGTTTGCATGAGTAAGAAGCAAGGAAGCAGAACTGGGCAAGGTTTCTGGACTCTGAATACATGGTCCAGTGAGACAATGTTGATAAATGAGACTGTTCTTTTTCTACCCTCTGTCCCAATTTATAAAATTTTCTTTATGCACTTCTATCTTCTTTATTTTCTCCTTTAAAGACATTAATATAAAAGGAAGATGGTTCCCAAGTTGTCTTTGGACTCTTAATTCCTACCTACTCACTTAGGAAGGCCCATTAAAAGCCCAGTGGTGATACTAGCTTACATTAATGGAGCACTTAGTACGGGCCAGACATTCTACTAAACAGTTTAAATAGTGACCCTAATAAGTTAGAAACAATTATTTTACATCTTAAAAACTATTTTTAGTAGGTGGTGGGGTAGGGCTTTGAACTCCATGACTCTAAACCTGGCACTATAAACACTATTCACTCCCTATTCTCACATGTATGCACACTCACAGTTTTGACTTCTTCCTATTCCAGACCATCTTCTCAGTGTTGTATATTTAAATTCCATCTCCAATGTCTCATTCCCATTGTCATCGACCCAGGTTTTGAGATTTTGCCAAGCTCCATTAGCTCGACACTTCTGTTGAGCTTCTTGCTTTATTCTGGACTCTGGTTTCCTCCCCAAACTCCTCTTTTAAGCCATCACTTGGTTATATATATTAACACACTGGGCCATGCATTCAGGGTAAGACATCCTGTCAGGAACTGAGTTCCTGCTTCTGTTTATTCAGAACAGGAGTTTAGAGTGAAGGGTAATGGAGACAAAAGGCTTAGACACATTTATTTTCTTCCATCTCAATATAGTATCTATAGTCCAATGCTTCCAATACTTTCTGTTGAAACTATTTAAATTGTTGGAAGTTGTATTAGGGTGGTGGAGATTGTAGGTTATAAAATGTCAATAATGGATGCTGTTAGCCAAACATATTGGCCATTGAGATGAAAAATAGATATATTCCTCTTCTTTCCAGGATTTCCCTGTGCCTCTGGGAAGAGGCTGGAAGCATGTGTTAGCTTGGAGTTAATTGAAGTTAGGGTAGATGAGAAGTACTTATGTGTTGGCAGTGCCTGGTTCAGTTACTCTAATAGAAATAACTGAGTGATCAAAAGTAGTTTCTCACATCAATTTTTGTATGATAAATTAAAACCTATCATTAGATATATGATAGCAACAAGACCCTGAGCTGAGACTTGAATAAAGTGTATGGTAAATTAAAGATAGCAAAAGGAACACAATAAGATAAAGATGACATGGGGTCTCTGAATTGAAGCCCCCATAGCTGTTTTGTAGATTCACACTCTAATGTAAAATAGACAATATAAATAGTTATGTGGATAACACAGGCCAAGTTGCCTATCCTGGAATTAACCATCTAGATATTTAAACATAGTAATTTTGTTACATAAAAAATCTAAAATTTGTTCTATTTCTTTTTCTATTTTATGTAATGACACACTCCCATTACAAAAATTTAAGCACATAACATTATAGCATGTGGTTATAGTTTAGAGGAGAGAAAAGTGACTTCCTCAAAAACTCCTGTGTATTTTTTCCCAACAAAAAAATACAGTATAAAATGTGGGTGAGACAGAGTAAAGGAAAAAAAAAAAAAAACACCGGATTAGGAGCCAGGAAGCCTTCACTAGAGCTATCACTATTAACAGAGTGACTTTTTTGTTTTGTTTTGTGGTCATGGGGATTGAATCCAGGGGTGTTCTACCTTTGAGCTACACGACCAGCCCTATTTGGTTTTTTAAATTTTGAAACAGAGTCTCACCAAATTGTGGAGGGCCTCGCTAAATTGCTCAGGCTGACCTCAAATCTGCTATTCTTCTATGTCAGCCTCCCAAGTACTGGAATTATAGGTGTGTAACAACACACTCAGCTCAAAGTGACTATTAGCAGAGCCAGTAAGTCATTGAAACTTTTTGGGGTTCAATTTCTCCTATGTAGAGAGGAAGATATTTGATAATCTCTGAAGTTCCTGCCAATTCCCATCTCCTGTGGGTTTTTAAAAGTAGATTATAAACTCCTTGGGGTCAAGCATGGTTTCTTATCTATGTTTATTTCCCAGTTCACAAAGTATGTATTCAGTAAATGTGCTAGAATACTTTTTAAAAAGTAAAAAGACCATAAGTCCAGGAAGGGAATAGATTATTTTGTGTAAGTTTCAATGCATCTAACAGTTAGCTAGTTAGCATCATTTATCTGGCAATTTTTAATAGATATCCAATTATTGATATTTAAAATGTTAAAATTTGATAAAAGCTATACTATTGGGAATACAGCAGAGGCATTAACACTTATTTGGTATCTGCTAGATGGGATCAGGCAATGGGTAAGGTGTTTTAGTTATCAACTCATACTTAATTTTCATAGCTTTCTAATGAGTTAAGTCCAATTATCGTTGGTTTTTCCAATGAGGAAATAGAGGCTCTGAGAAGATAAGAAACTTATCTGGGGTCATAAAGCTAGAAAGTGGCTGAACTAAGGTTACTGAGATTTAGATTCCATTCTTTTTTTGGCTCCAAAGACCTTGATCTTTCTTCTGCTGTACTCTGCTGAATCATGCCTTTTTCTGAGCAAAATATCTATTATGTTACTTTATCCTTATAACATCCATCTCTATGAGTGCTTTAAAAATGGTGCAAGTCATTAAAAACAGAAGTGACTTCAGCTTTCATATTCATTTCACAAACTTAATGTGATGTAAGCTGTGTTAACAAAAACACGATGACAAAGTCTGACTCTGGACAGAGAGACAGCCATCACTTCTCATAAGGATCACGCACAGAGATCAGCTCAATGGGCAATTTGGGAAAGTCTTTACATGGCATCAAACAGGATCTTTCTGACATGACATTTTACCTTTGGACAATCCATTTCAACTTCATTTTTCCTCTTCCTAAAAGCAGAGTTTTATTACTTTTTTAAGAGTTGATGCTATTTTTTAATTCCCATACCACAGTGCTAGATAATTTTAAAACTCCATAAGAAATAGACACTAGTTAAATGTTTTTAAAAAATAATGTCTCTCCTATTAACTTATAAAATAAAGTAATAAAACTATGTGGGTTAGACCAAAACCAAATGGATTTCTCATCTCCTTGCAAATGAACTTTGCTTGTGAATTACATTTCAGCCTGTTTAGCACTTGGAGGTATAGTAAATTAAATTCTAAGTTGTAGCATTGTTTTTTCCTCATATTTTCTTCCTTCTATTTGAACTGTTCTGAAAATTTCAGAATTTAGACTTTTAATTTAATGCCATCCCATTTATTCTTACTTTAATTTCCTGAGCTCTTAGAGTCTTTTTGAGGAGGTTTCTGCCAGTTCTTCCATGTTGGAGTGTTGGTCCTATGCCTTCTTCTAGGAATTGCAAAGTTTCTGGTCTAATTCTCAAATGGATCACAAAACTGTGAAAAAATTGCTTTGTGTATATATACCAGTCATAAAGAAGAACAAAATTATGTTACTTGCAGGAAAATGGATGGAACTTGAGAATATTATGCTAAGCGAGATTGGCCAGTCTCAAACCTAGATAGAAATTGGGAAACAAAAGAGACCTCTGATAAAGGAGCAAAGATTCCAATGGGGTGGTGGAGAGAAATTTAGGGGAAAGAAAAGGGGAGAGAGAGATATAAAGATGGTACCAGTTGAAATAATGCTATGTATATATATGAAATTACAAATGCCAAGATCAATGACATGTATGTAGAAAGGGAGGAAGAAGAATGAGTCCAGAGGGAAATGCTCCACATATTGTGTGCATATATATTCCTAACATTCTATACCTCAGTATGATGTATAACTACAATACACCAATAAAATATTAAAATCTGATAGGTAGACTAATAAAGACATATGACAAATTTGAAAAAAAGAATTTAGACTTAGATTCCAGCTACTCCTCAATTTTTAAATGAAAGAAAAAACTTTTTATTTAGGCTATTTTTTTGCATTAAAAACTCCAACTAGCAAATTGTCTGCAGAACAGAATGGTAGTTTCATTGAAGTTAACAGAGAAAGTAGTCTCCACTATGTCACAGTTACCCTGTACTATCGAGTTGGCATGCATAAAACTCAGCCATCCTGACTAGAAACTGTCAAAACCCCCATAAATATAAATTATTAATGCAAAATTCATTCCTCCACCTGTGTTTCTGTGATCTTGCAGTTGTTGATTCCTCTGGGAGGGGACTTACACACTTGGTTTAATTTATTGGTTTCTTTATTTTTTTATAGCCTTTGAATACATTCAAGTTTGCCCCAGGAAATACAGGTAACCTCTGGTCCATTCTTATTTAACTGCCTTCCATTTCTAGCATTTCCATTGGAACTAAGGTGCTCAATTCCCTTTTCCTCTCTATCCACTGACAACAGTTGCCATGGCTTTGTTTCTGAATCCAGAAAACATTTTTTTTTTCATCTCTTCCTCCAGCTACTGAATCTACTAACCACTTTTCCTTTCCTTTGATGATTCCCTTATTCTTACTTTTCCCCAACCTACTTGGCCTTCCTTTCATTCCTTCTCTTCCAGGACTTGTTTTCTCCTCCCACCTTTGATAGCACTGTCTTCCTCAGGACTTTGCTTCTGTTCTCCCCTGTAAGCTGAGCTCCACACTAAAGATCTAGTTGCCTCAAAGAAGTGGAAAACTCGAGTCATGTGGTCCTCTCTTCATTTTCCAATAATATCACCATCCAGTTGTTTTCTCAAGCCAGAAAACCTGGGAGTCAAATGCTTCTTTTTCATTCATATCTCCCATCAATTGATAGCTCTGTTTACTCTACCTCTTAAATATCATTCTTCTCCAGTTCATCAAAGGCTGCTCCACTTGGTCCAGGCACTCAGTATTTCTCACCTAGTCTGTTCTCTTGCCACCATCCCCTAATTGGTCTTCCAACACTCAGATTCTTCTTAATGTGTACCTAAAATGCATCTTAGAGTTTCTGTCCTAAAATTCTTTCTTGCTCTTCTTCCATAGTTTCTTTGTGTTTATATGAAGAGGTCTAAATTCTTTTTCTTTTTCTCAACCTCATCTTTCACCACATCTCTTGTCCCATCACATGGACCTTAAGGTCAGTTTCATCCTTATCTAAATATTGTGTATATACAATGTGTTTTCTTGTTTCACCTTCACAAACATTTTTTTTTTTAGCACAAGCATTATCTCCTCCAAGACCTGATTTTGATGCCAGTGGCTAGAATTATTACAACTGTGTTCCTTTGAATTTATATTAGCCTTAGCTGATAAATACATACATACACGCAGCATTCATTGTCAAATAACTTTGTTCATACATGAAGTTACATATATTGATGTAAAGACTATAGGTAGGGAGGGGAACAGTGTGGGAGCCGCCAGGAAACACACAATGCGGCACTCTATTGTGATTCTTTGGTTGTCTTTCTCTCCTAGCCAGAGGGGAAGCTTCTGGAGGGTATCAAAGCTTAGGGCGCAGTAAGAAATCAATTCTTTGAGCTGAATGAAAGAATTGTTGAATGAATGGATATTTGCAAATTATAATAGCGTGGAGATATTAGATAGTCAATATGTATGAGTCTGAAAATGGCAGTACAGCTGGCATTTAGTTTCCATAGCTTTGATGAGTCATTAAGTTCCTGTTCTTGTTTTCTAAGCCGTGCCTGGAAACTATTTCATGAACCGAGAAAAAGGAAACCAGCAGAAAACTTTAAAGAATACAAGGATTGATGGTGATTACTTTTCCTATATCCTGTCTAGTGATATATGCAAAATAGGTACACAAAAGTAAATAATATTGAATGCTCAGGTGACTTTTGTAGTTCCTTTGATTTACAACAACACAGGAAATATGAAGTCTCCTGGGGCAGTATTGGGTGGGAGCTCTTATCTCTCCAAAAAGCCACTGCAGGTTCATGTTCAAGCAGTGGCTCCTCACATCTTAGCAAATCTTTTCTAACAAGTTTGCCTCATTTCTGTCTACTCACTCTGGCAGAACATGCTCAGGAACCATTTTTGGCTGAATTCCCTAGCTTTCAGTCAGACTTGTATAACCATGTACTGTCACTTCCTATTTATTTATGATCATCCAACTAACACAGTGTGAGTGTCTCTATGGCCCAAATGACACTTATCTTTAGCACAAGTAAGATTTAAGTGCTTTCGTTTTGTTTATAAAAATATCTCCTTCTCCCGTGCAACATTTCTAAATCTGATGAAAGTATAAAATGTTTATATGGTTTTGTTTTTAGTGGCTTATAAGTGTGTCTCTTCAGAAGGATACTAATCTCCTTGAGGGATCAGTCCAGGTCATCTCATCTTTCTCTCTTTGATGTCTGTCACAATTGTTCAATGACTGTGTGCTAGGTTGAACTGACACCTATAATTTAACATTATGTGGTATGTTACAAGACAGAGCATGGATTCTGTTTTTTCATTGATGTTCCTGGATGCATTTTTCTTATCAGCTTGGTTAACCCTTGTTTCACTGCATCTACCATAATTTCTCTGGAGTCTTAATTCACATCACCTTCAATCTCATCATCTTAATGACATCAACATTGTGTGCTATTTAAAATTATAGACATATAATTTCTTTAATCCATCTGGGAAAGATTCCATCTGATATTTTCAGAAGAATCCATAAAAACTAAGGGAGAGAAGGTGAGAGAAAGTAAATGTCATAGAGGGACAGGAACAGCATGCTGGCTCGTCATCCTCATGGTACTCCCAAATCAAATTTGTCATGGTGAGTGGGATACCTTGCATCCAAAATGTTTGACATTTGTGCAGTGGCTTCTGTTATCCACTGGGGAACCAGCACAATATTTACCAGGTTACTAATGATGGTGTTTTCATCACACAATTTCATGCTATTTATCTGTGAGAAAATGCTTGAGGATTTTCACACATGAAAGCATCTTATCTGGAATCCTTAAGACCAGATGTGGACCAAGAAAATGTCAAGTTCACAAAGAACGTGTGTGTCCTTAGAATATTAAAGGGCACCATTAGAGCTCGTTTCCCTTCACTTAACATTCACATTTTTGGCACAAGTTGGGGCTGAATAATGCTGCTGTTAGAACAAACAGTGTTAAGAATGATTGCTGAACTCATTATACTCCTTAAAAATGATGATTTGGCATGACGGGTTACTAACCTTCTGCTTGACCAGCACATGGAGGACAGGGTGACATCCCCAAGGCACAAGCAATTCCTGGGAAGCTAGTATGACAGAGTGGTGGGGTGGCTATCTCAAAGGCTTTAGGATATATACAAATTATATATATATATACACACACATATACACACACACACAAACACACATATATTTGAGAACATAGGTATTCAAATTAATTTGTTAATGGCCCTGGATAAATTGGATATATACTAGAGCAATCAATCATAATCTTTTAAGCAAAAGAAGTGGTGAGTTCTGAAGCAGTAGACTGACTACTACTTGTTTTCTTAGATTTTGCAAGTACATTTTTGGGATGGATTCTTTGTCCCTACCTACTCGACTGTTTACCTTGTTATAAGTGTTTTGGCTCTTTTGGTTCTTTTTCTGGTCCCCTGACTAACTGTTATTTCTAACCCCTGGATGTTATTTCTCTCATGATGCCAAACTAGTTATCTAACAATTTTAAGAAAATATTACACATATTATGTATCAAAAAGCATCCTAGAATTAATGAAGGAGTCATGTCCATTGACATTGTGTATATACAGGAGAATACCAATGTCTATCTCAATATCCTGTATGAGGAAGGCGGGTGAGTGTGGAGGGAGCGGGAAAAGCCCACTAAGTGCTGTGTGCATGTATGCCAATATAACTATGAGCTACATTTTGATGTGAGACTGTAAGGCACCAGTAAAAGTATTTTAAACAGTCTCCTAATAATGGTTATGTACCTCTCCTGGTGACTAGAGTAATAACTTTTTACTTATTATATACCTAGTTAATTGATACCTTATAACTCATGCAAAGTTCAGAACATTCACATGTACTGGGAGGAGCAGGATTTTCTAATGCAAGGCTCTATCTGCTGCACAGGGAAATGTTTGTCTCCAGAAAACCTTCTTTGATTGAATAACCTGTTTTAGCATTTGTGTTAACTGGAAATATAGTTTCATAAGGTGTAATATTTGGGATTTCTAACAGCTGTTACACTCTTCTATACATCTGCTATGCTTGATATAACCTGTAATTTTCCTCTAGTTACAATTTGCAAAGTCGTAATTTTGGTTATAATGTTAAAGTGTTGTAGTGGTAAGGCTTATGGTTTCACAATAACTTCAGTGAGAGCCATGTGTTCATGTGTTATTGTAGAACAAGTGAGAGGTAGAAACTTTTTACTAATGAAGGAGAGCAGATCTGCTGACCCAGCAACTTCTTAAGTCCTCTATCCAGAACATTCCACTCTTTGGATGCCAATTCTTGATTATATCAGAACCATTAATATCTGTTGTGCATCTTCTCAAAACACTATTTCAGACTCATGCTATATATTGTCAGGACTTTTCTAGTCATTTTTTTTCCTATAAAATTTGTATGTGTTATAGCATTGCAGAGTAAATTAAGACATATATTGATATTTTAATTTTATGTACTTACTTTTAAAGATTTAAAAATAGAGAATATAAGGAGAAATGTTTAAAAAATATCTCATATTGAAACTGATTCTGCCAATGACGTGACTAAAGATTTTAGACAATTAACCTTTTAAGGTTTTTGTTACCTTAGAAAGTAATACAGAAATTTTGTAAGCAATTCTTGGTTGTCAAGTACTTGGGTGAAAGATATGACAAAAAATGTGAGTTGCTATTTATACAGATTTATGTATTTTTCAAAGCATTGGGCTTCCATTAGTTTTATAATCCATTTAAATTTCCATGTCAAAATATATATTAACCTTATTTTGATAAATAAGTTGTGCTTTCCAGAGCTCGCACAGTAGCCTGGGATTTTCTAGTCGTCAGACACATTTTTATCTTTTTGTGACACATATTTCATCTTTATGTAACCCTGCTACTTCTCGCTGTAGGAAATGATATTGATAAGTGGTTCCCTTATCCTCAAGGGAGACTCGGTTACTTCTTTTAGTAGACTTAACTATTAAGAGCACATTGAAGTGACTATATGTAAAGGACTGAAAGAAATAACAGAAAGTGAAGGGTCATGTGTTTTCTCTCATATGTAGAAGCCCACCAAGCGCTATGCGCATGTATGTCACTATCACTCTGAACTGCATTATGATGTGAGACTGTAATGTACCAATACAAGTATTATAGAAAAACAAATAACTTAACGTTTTTTTAATTTTAGGAATTTTTAGGATAGCTAATATATATATGCTATATTATATATATGTACAATATATATACTATATATATATACAATATATTCTTAATTCAGGATGATTACTTAATATAACCTCAGATACTCTTTATAAATTTAATAATTTACTTTGAGAGCTTATTCTGAACTTCTTCATATAAACAATGGCATCAAAGCTGAATAATCATGTTGAGTTTGCCACTATAAGTAGACATTGTCAATAATATTGTAAGATAAAATTTTTGTCTTTCATGAATGGTTTCCTTTCTGTTTATTCATTTCAATCCCATTTAGGAGCAACTCTTGTTCTACCCATCAGTTAAATGTTGATATTCTTGGGAATTTATCATTGGACCTACTTTAAAATCTACTGTCCTCTCTGGATTTCCATAACATCAAATACCAGCTAGCCATAGTTTACGACACCTTTCAAATTCTCCTAAATTGAACTCACTAACTGTAACCGCCATCCATGTAACTGTTCAAGTTAGAAAAGTGGCAGTTATTTTTGTTCCACCTCCTCTCACACCACCCACCCCTATTTAGTCATAAAGTCCTGTCAATACTCCATTTGAAAAATAGATTCTAGCTTTCTGCCTAGTTCTTCTCCCTCAGTTCATATCTTCGTTCAGGTTTTTATCATTTTTCATAGCTTTTTAATTCAGATGTGTCCAGTCATGCTTTATTCAGATTGCTTTTACACATTGTTCTATCTTAAATGCAGGTATGATTGTCACTCCTGACTAACCATCTTATAGAGTTTTCCTTACCCAAAGTACAAAGTTATGTCAAAATCTAATAATAATCTCTTCCATTTTAAAGGCATTTATTTGAGGTTATGGGTTATATTTTTATCTTTTCTTCTTTCTTTTTCTTTTTAGTTCTGGGAATTGAACCTAGGAGCATTCTACTTCTGAGCTACAACTCCAGCCCAATTTTTTTTTTTTTAATTTTTGAAATGGGGTCTTGCTAAGTTGCTAAGGTTGGCCTCAAACCTGCAATCCTCCTGTCTCAACCTCCCAAGTACCAGGATTACAGATATGCACCATCATGCCCAGCATTTTTTATCTTTTTTATATAATTTTAGTTTTACATTACTGCTGCTGGCACATAGTGCTGCCTCACACAGTTTTGCTGACTAAATGAATGAAGAGTGATGTCATATTACTAGGCAATTACATATTTCTAAAGCACCAATTTTTGCTTTTGCTAATACTTACCAACACATGACTTATTTATAAATAAGTATTATTTTAAAATCACTAATTACCTCAATTGAGATGGATAAACATCTCTCTCATTGTTTAATGAGTAAAATCCAATTGTTACCATAGCTTTAAAGGCCCTTCGTACAATCAACTACCTCTCTTCCTCATTTACTCGACCCCAGCCATCAGGTCATCAGGTGTGTTCTTCTGCCGGCCCTTGAATGCCCAAGTCCTTGCAGGGAGGGGGGGGCGCTCGTGTGTGTGTGTGTGTGTGTGTGTGTGTGTGTGTGTGTGTGTTGCTGTGCAGTACATTAAACTCAGGGTGACATTTCTCTTTCTCTCTCCCTCTCCTTCTTCCCCTCTTTACCCCTCTCCCTCTCCTCTCTCACACTCTACATATGGTTGCTAAGGCTGGCCTTGAGCTTTTGATCCTCCTGCCTCAGATTCCTGCATCACTGGGATTACGGGTATATACCACCTTGCACAGCAAAATTTTCTTGATGCTTTTGCTCTTGATGACTTGATACTTTACCTGGGTATCATTTTTAAGATGGCTGAATGACTCATTCTCTTTTTTCTATTCTGTTTTATTTGGAAGTGCACTCTCCATCCTCAAAACACCAGTACCTCCTTGTTCCTTCCCATCAATTTTTCATCTGTATTGAGTTGTCAGTACATATTTCACTTTCCTCCTCTTTTCTATTTTATTTTTCTATAACACAATTGCTATTCAAATTTTTATATATTTTGCTTTTATCCTGTTAAAATCTGCTTTCCATAGCTAGAATTATGTGTCATGAGGATAGAAACTTTTGTCTATTTGGGCTCACTGTTTTATCTCTAGACTCTAAAACAGATAATAAGTACTTGTTGAAAGAAGGAATAAATGAATAGGTACAACTTCTCTATTCTTCAAATAGAACGCTCTTAAAAATACAACTCCCAAATTATGCAAAGCAATTTACAGTGAAGAATGTCTTTAATAAGATTAATAAAATTGAATACAATTGCTCTTTTAACCTAATTGCTCTCTTTCTGTATCAATGTTTTTTGGTCACAAAATAAAAGCAAGTGAAATTACTTATTTCTAGTTTTCAGAAAAGAGAAAGTAAGAGCAAATCTGTAAAGAAAATTCTTATGTTGGAGATTAAATAGGTAATATAGGAAATTTGAATATATAGTTTCTTTGTAAAATACAGGGGCATGTGTTAGCTATGGATATTTTTAAAGCAAATTGATAAAAGCTAAAAGAATAGCATTAAAGTTCAGTACAGTGAATGTATTCTTCAATGTATTCAGCTGATGTGGCTCAGGTCTGTGGCCTAATATCTAATATGATAAGAAGACTGAATTAGGAGTACTGAAACAGGGGAACTGATAGTTCATCTCTGCCCCCCCCCCTTATATTAATTCTTCTCTTATCATAGCTTCCAATAGGAACTTAGGAATTGCATGTCAAAAGTACTCCCAGTTGGAATTTACTAATTCATACTAGAAAATAAATAAAATTTCCTCTTCATTTCTTTCATTTCTACCTGACCCTCAACTTCCAATTAACAAATAAAAGATATCAACATCTCCAGTAGTAACAAAATCTTCAAAAGAACCTAACCTTAAATCAAGCATGTGGATATAGTTATTCTGAACTTCTTAGCTTCAGTTTTGCTCCCTCTGTATAATTCTTATATGACATCTTTGCATCAGCACACGTAATAATGTTATAACAATGTTTTTAACAAGTGTAGAGACTCATGGCCTTAAGTTTTTTCTATTTTTTTTAGTTATAGTTTTACTTATTCAGAATATATTTAATCGACATTTACTCTTTGTGCAAGAAATCATGTTGAACACATCTATATACATATAGGTAAGAGAATGTCCCTGTAAATGAGCAAGTTGATGGTCTGGGAGTGGAAATATGCATCAATAACTCACTATTGATTAAGTATCAGATGGGAGGGAACAAGGAGGTATCAGTGTTCAGAGGATGAAGAGCACCCTTCTAACTGTTGGTCTCAATGAGACCTTGAAATAGGTGGCGTCTCAACTGGGTCTTACAAGATTTCCTAGTGCAGATGTAGGTAGGGCTATTTCAGACAGTAGGAATATCAAGAGAAATTCCACTCTAGAGAACTGTATCAACTTGATCAACTAGTGATTCGGGACCTTCACACAGATCTGTCTCATTAGACTGGATTGCATGTGAAGCAAAGGGTAAGAGGCAAGGCTGGTCTGGCAGGCTGGGGTCAGACTGCAAGCAATATTAAATACTACATGAAAGAGTTTTAACTTTATTAGAGAGTAGTTTTTGTATCTAAGTAGGAAGATGGGGACATGGTTAAATAGGTGTTTTAGAGAAATATTAGGTATAGGAAGAACAAAACAAATAGCCATTGTCTTCATTATGGGTTATTAGTAAAATCCTGACTTTGGGTGAAAGCATTAGAGGAGTCAAAACAATAATCAAACCATGTTAGTGGAGGGCGGGTTGTTTCCTGTACCCAGGAATCAGAAAGGAAGAGCACAGGACTCTAGAAGACAAAGGCACAGGACACTAGAAATGTGACAGATCATCAGTCAGCACAGAAGTGGTGGAAGAAGGGAAGTCTCCTCAAGGGAAACTCGGTCTTCTTGTATTCAATGTTATCACCTTTTCCTTGTTGCTTAGAACAGCGTGAGGCACATGCTAGGCACTTGGTTAGTGCTTGGTGAATGATTAAAAGAGGTATTGTTTGGCAAATGATTACAAAGAATAAATTTCTGTGTGAGTAAAGAGAGTGATCTTCGTTGCCTTGGAGTTGACTTTACTGGTGAAGGATATAGCCATTGGCATTAACTAGATAATTAGAACCACTGGTATGTCTAGGCATGGTGGCCAGGTTATGTTTGTAATCCCAGCACTTGGGAAGCTGAGACAGGAGGATTGCAGGTTTGAGGACATCCTCAGCAATTTAGCAAAACTCCCAAAACTTGAGCAAAACTCTCAAAACTTGGCAAGACCCTTTTTCAAAATAAAAAATAGAAAATAGGGCTTGGGGTGTATCTCAGATGTAGAATGTCCCTGGATTCAATCCTCAGTAACAAATAAAACAATAACAGCAACAACAAAAACTCACTAGTAGGCTGCAGGTCTAGTAGTAAATATGTCAGCTTATTTTTCCTTTTAGAAAGCAGTATACAGTATAGAGCAAAAAGTTACTTATGCTTATTATAAATGCAGGCTAGTAGGGTGTGAATTCCATCTTTACCACTTAATGCCTTCAGCAAGTAAATTAACCTGTCTGTGCCTCAGTTTTCTTATCTTTAAAATGGGGAAAATAATAATACCTACCTAGTAAGGTCATTGTGAGGACTGACTTAGTATGTCTAGTTAGAATATGCCTGACACATATTAGTCATTATGTTATAAGTAGTAAAAGTAAACCATGTCTATTAGCATCAAACTTTTATATATTTGTGTTGATGTGGTGTTTTTGGTTTTCTAGCACAATTTTTTTTTATTAATGAACAGATAATCTAAGTTGGGCAACCCCTCAAAAATCTCTATTGATAGGGGAAAACATCTTAAGATCTGTGTTACATAACTGCTATAAGCCACAGTGATGGAAGATTTACACATATGGAAATATGGTTAAGACCTAAGGCTAATGCTTTTGAACATTGCAATCCATCCTCACAACAAACACTTTGAACTCCTCAGGGGGAAAGCCCTATTCAAACAGAACTTGGTTTCAAAAACAGCTCAAAAAGTCAAGAGCACTCTAAAGTATATCTTCGAAAGAAATGATCTCTGTACTTCTAAAGCTTCTTTCCATTTATTTTTGTTAAAACACTTCTTTTAAAAGCTGTGGGTTTATGGAAACCTCCTGAGAAAACAGTTCTTGTGTTTTTTGATTTATGCATAGATGAAAATACTATAAAATAGTCCAGGTAAAAATGAAGGTGCTTTAGTTCAAAGGAATTTCAAAAGCCAGCCATTCTGCATCACTTACAATTCTACAGGGTGATAAAAATTAAATAGAAAAGGCCATTCTGGAGTACTAAAGCTTTGATTGTTGTGGTGTACAGCTGAAAGGCTTATATGTTAGCAAACGAGCCTCCAGGATTTCATGTGGTCTGATAGGTGGGCTAATTGATCTGAGAACACATCGGAAGTGAGACAGGTCATTTTTGTGGGTTTATACATTAAAGATATGTTATACACAAGCTTGTTTTACATAATCTATGGTGAAATGAAGTTAGAACCCTTAAATATAATAGAAATGCAATTTGAATAATGTTCTGCTAACTGCCTTTGGATTTCAATGTGTAAAATTATAATTACAGATAAAGCATCAATAACATCTATTTGATGCTCAATACCTAGCACTATGTGAGGTAAACATAGGAAGAGAAATCTGTAGAAATTATTTCATGATATTCATTCATGATATTCTCTCATTATCTGTAGAAGAGCCTCACAAATCACAGATATATTCTTTTTGTTTCTCTTAAGTTTTATAAAATGAACTAATCGTCCAGAAATAAATCCATCAAACATGATTTTATTGGATGCTGAAATGAACTAGTGATAAAAGTAGGCAAATTTTCTTAACTTGATTTTTAAGAATATTTGGCAGGTTATCAGTTCCCTCTACATACGTCATGCTGTTGTTCACAAAACAACAACAACAAAAAATAAAAGTAATGTAACATAGTATGTAACAGTGCCAGCTCTTGGAAAAGAGTAACAGAACTTAAATGTTGGCTGGTTAACCACTTGCTAGCTATCTGTCTATGGGCAAATTATATATTTTTCTCTGGGGCTTGGTTTCCTCATATACAAAATGGAGACAAACCTCATGGGGGAAATGGTGAGGGTTTCATGGTAAGTGTATGGCATACCTCATTTTATCGGAAAATAGCCCAGAAAAGCTCTGTATTCCTATTGGCCATTTTAATACAACTCAGAATAATATAATTCTATGGTTAAAAGTAACTGTTAAAGTAATTGTCACTATAGGTAAAGACTGAAATTAAAATACCAAGGCCCTAGCCTTCTCAAAGTGCATATTTGAATTTGCTAATATTGACAGTTAAGATACTAGGTTGACCAGTGTATTCCAAATCTTTAACACTTAAATTCTAATTACTTCTCTGAGATGCTGTTATATTGCCTCTTGTAATAGGCCTTAAGGAGTCCCTGACAGTCTCTAGTTACTTTATTTAGGAGTATTTTCTTATTAATTATCAGCAAAATAGTAAATTTTCTTGAAAATCTTCAAAGACAGTTCATGTTTTGATGTTAAGTTTGTGATAAGTATAATGTATAAAAAGGGATAATGTAGTCCAATGAAGATGAAGAATTATATTCTTAGACCCCAAACTGTTTTTTTTCCTATATTTTCTGCAAAACACATAGGTTCTTGCTCTTTTCCTTTCTCTGTTATTGAAAAACTTTAAATCTACCTATTTTCACCTCATTTAGATGTTTATCTATTTTACTAGGAAAGAACTTGTATAATATATTGATATATACCAACTTGTATGAGTCACAGAATTTTATTTATACCTGAGATAGTAGAATTTCTTAAGTAAAATTCACCTTAGAAGGCATATAGTTTAAACTCTTTATGAAGATGAAGAAACAGAAGCTGAGTGGGATGTGTAAAAGGTTTGTTCAGAGGCCAAGCATAACATAGTTAAATCACTTTCTTGATATCCTAAATATAAGTTATCTCTTTCTTCTACCTCAGCTTCATTATCTTTATGGGAAAGTAATAATAGAGATAAATGAATATTCCTATTCTGTTTCTCACAGAAATATATAAAGTTATTGTTATTCTCTTATTTTTGGTACTTCAGTATTAACATATATATATATATGGATATGTATATGCATGTAAGTAGTATACATATATATCTATAGTTCAAGACTAATTCCTTAATTCACAAAAGAGCCTAAATTTTTACATATTGAACTATTTAAATGCTTCACAAATTTCATAGTTGAGAGGAATTTTAAAAGTGCTTCAAAAACTTATATAAAGTAAGTGATAACATATGTAGGATTACTTTAAAACTCTAGCTTCAACTGTTTCTTAACCTTAAACCATGTTTTAACAGAGCACCATTCTGTATAGAAGAATGCTTCAAAGTTAAAGTGAAACTGCTAAGTGTAAAAATGCAATGCATAAATGTCTGATTTCCCTTGCAAACCAGTCAACTGTACTGTAGGATAAGATTTTTGTTTTTACTAATTTAGCCAAACATTGAAAAGAGTTTCATGGTATGATTGTGAAAATATACCTTCTATGTGGCTATTATAATATTATTTTTATTTTATGGAAGAGTTTATCAAAATATTCGAAGTATAGGGTACAAACATCTGAATAATGCATTGTGAAACATTTGGAATAGGTTTGTTTTAGTATTGTTCAATAGAACTTTCAGCCATCATGATTATGTTCTATATTTGAATTGTCCTGTAATAAGATGTTCACTAACCACATGTGGCTATTTATCATGGCTCCCAGTGTAATTGAGAAATTACATTTGTGTGTGTGTGTGTGTGTGTGTGTGTGTGTGTGTGTGTGTGTGTGTATGTGTTGGGGGTGGGTGGTACTAGGGATTGAACCCAAGGGCTTTCTATCTCTGAGCTATACTCTCAGCCATATTTTACTTTTTATTTTGAAACAGGGTCTCACTAAGTTACTGAGGCCTTCACCACATTGCTGAAGGTGGCCTTGAACTTCCAATAGTCTGTCTCAGTCTCTCAAGTACTGGGATTACAGGGATGCACCACCACGCCTGACCACATTTTTAATATTTATTAACTTAAAATTAGATAGGCACCCTATTGTACATCTCAAGTATAGACAGTTTATATAGACCTAGAGTGTTAAAAGTTAATTTGTAAAAATATCTAATGCTGTCTCCATACTTAAGTAGAACCACACTTAAATAAAATTTTATTTTTAATAGCAATCAGAAAAAAATCTCCAAATTTCCTTTTAGTAACCTATAGAAGCATCATATGATCCAGTGTCAAACTCCATTCATGACATTCAAAATCTCTGGAGTTATAGTTGAAATGACTGTGTGTGTGTGTGTGTGTGTGTGTGTGTGTGTGTGTGTGTGTGTGTGTTTTACTCAGAGTAGAAGACTCACTGATCACCATCCTTTCTGTAAAAGAGTAATTAAACCACCCCTTACCAGGACCAGATGCTAAGTGCTTTAACCTTTGTATAGGTCTTTCCTACTTACTAGTCAATCTGCTCTGAGCCAGTTCCAAAAACATCCATGACCCTGTCGTCTGCTTCTAAATGTAATAACTGCTAAATGAGTTTGCTCTATTGTTTAGTTGAAACCTCTTTTTTCAACTAAAATTTCATATTTTATTTGTGAATATTTAGGGTATAAGTGAGGCTTTTTAAATAGCAGCTTATAGTTGGTTTCTGGAGTAATGACCTGCACAGAAGTCCTTAGCTAATAAAAGAGGGGAATGAGCTGCACAGTAGGAGATGTTGGGAGAAACCAGTGCGAGAGAACCCGTGCCTTCAGAACCCACCATGGTGCGCTTCTGCATCTGTGTGCATGGTTGGACGAGTCTGCGATTATAAATGGACTCTCAAAGAGAACTCGTCTCCTGGCCTTCTGGAGGACTCTGTACTGCGATGTGATTGCTATGATTTTTTAAGTACTCTGCCTAATTTCTAAGTGCATTGTAGAATGAAAAGTCAAGTTGCCTTATACTAGCACCAAAATGTTAAAATGACTCATTAATTTTGATATTTTTATGCTAAGCTGCTAACAGTCTGCCCGGGGATTTTCCTTTTTTCCTAATATAATTACTTGTGGTAGAATGCTTGGGTCAGTCTAAAAGATACTCATATAACTTCCCTATCCTGCTTTCATTTTTCTTTGAAGACTTAAGTTCTTTTAGGACTTGAAGGTTCTGTATAGTTTTCTGAATATTAAGAAAAGACAAACTCTAAGAACATGTTAAAAGTAGAAAACTCATGTTGTATTAAGGTATCTCTGACTTACTTCTTGGGCTGGCAAATCCTCTCTGGGTACACATGCTGTTTGACATAATTACTTTCTATCCTCAGAGTGTCTGCACAGTTTCATAGGTTTCTTGCCTGGAGTCTTTACTTCCTAGTTCCCCAGCTGCCATCTACTTGCAAGTGCAAATTCCTAGACTTTTTTTTTTTTTTCTTTAAATAAAGACTGGCAAATCCTAAATGTTAGCCAGGTTGAGAAATGTTAAATAATGGAAGTCATTTAAGCTGTGGGCAACACTTTCTCTCCCATAAGTATCTTTTAGTTTTCAAGTCAGTTAATAAAATTGTTGTCATGAAGGCCAAATTTAATTTCTCTGCTGGTGTCAATATATTTAAGTAGTAAAATAAAACAATAACAACAACACAAGGAAAAAGGGGAAAAGGAAGAAGTAAGAGTGAATATGAGTAGGAAACTCCAGTGAAAAGACTGGACTCCATATAAAGTGGCTCAATGCAGGGCCGCATGTCCTCATCATTCAGATCTAATCCTGAGGGATTAGAAGAGAAGGAATCCTGGCTCTGCCTGAATCCAGCAATGTGACCTTGGATAGTTCCCTCTGAACTTCAGTTTACCTGTTTTTATCCATAACATTTAGTTAATACCAATGGCCTCATCTTCTTCGCAAGGTTGTTTTGAGGGTCATGGGAGAAAACATGGAAGGAGGCTTTATAAATCACAAAGTTCTACATATATATAGTAACATCATCGTGGTGGCATTAGATTCAGCACCTATCATTCAGAAGAAAAAAGCCAAATGTCTGTTAGTGTAAATTTTAAAGTTTTGAAAGGAAAAAGAAAAGTAGTCTGTGCATATTCTAGTGGACATGTTATATTTCTTAGGCAAATTCAGAGAAAATTGCCTATGAAAATGTCCTAAAGAGAAAGGCAAGTCACTGTTATTGACAGAAATATCTATATTTGATATTTTATAAGTGAGTCATTAAAACAATCCGGGAATACCAATTTCAGATGAATGTCACTTGAATGTCAGATGTGAAACTTTTCAGTAATTCCCACAAGAGGAATAGAAAAGATCTAGTTGAGTCATTCAGCAGCCGCTTTCCCTGCCTCCCTCCTTCCCCCACCTCTCCAGACTCTCATCCTCCTGCCTTTGCCTTCCTCATCTCTCCTCCTCTTGTTTTCACACCTTCTCTCACTCCTTCCCCTCTTTTTCCTTCTGGCTTTATTAAGTGCTTGCTCCATCAGCAAAATTCTTGAGGTGCCATAAGGGATATAAAAAAAAGTAGAAGGCAAAAAAAATCTATGCTTTTAGGGAGTTTTCAATTTGGCTGAGTCCTTTGAAATTATGCATGATTTAAGTATGAGGAGATATTTTATCATCATTTATTTTGTAAGAACCCAGAGTTGACTTTATTCTGCATGAAACAATTAAAGAAGAAATGAGCCCTGTTCTAAAGCATTTCTGTTTCCATGTGATCTTACATTACTCAGAATAAAAGAGCGATGTGAGGAAAATTAGCTTTATAGATTTTAGGTTTCTAAACTCTTTTAGTCAAAACTTGAGAAAGGTTTCATGTTTGATAGATCTCTCCTTGTGTCAAACCACTTTTTGAAAGCTGAGCCCCTGACAGAGGAGATTTTAAATGAAAATTAATGATGGGCATGAATATACAATTTCTTCATTGGCTGTCAAATGCAAAACTCTCTTTGTGGAGAAGTGGGTTTCCTCTCAAGTTCTAAGCTCCTTTCCTTTAGAAATGAATATTCAGAAAACTGCTCTTTTTCAAAGTAACTTTGACTGATATTTTAAGGGGTCATGTGGTTGGCAACTTCCTCTTACATGCCTTCACTCTGAGCTAGCTTTCGGATGATTTTATTTTCCTTATCACTTGTGTAATACTGTTTTATTTTTATTCTATGTTTTGTTTTAAATTTTATTTTGTATGTTATTATAAATAGTATTTGATAAAGTTCACTGACTTTTGATAGTATGTATATTTGTGAAATATTGCAAAATATTTATTTATCTTCTTATATCTGAATTGCCAGATGGTCATTGGTATTTGAGTGACAATTAAGGACATCTGTTAACAGAGACTGTCACTTGTCTTGATTTTTAAAATGCAGCTAAGAGAAATACCTTGTTAGGAAAGATATGGTAACTTGGGGAATATTTCAATTTGAAGTACAGGTTTTTAGTTTTTATTATTTTATTTTATTTATTTTTATTGGTGCATTATAATCATACATCTTTGTTAGGTACGAGCTGGTAGAGGCATACATGGACACATCTCTCATTTAACCCTTCCCCAATTCTCGCCCCATTCCCTCCCCCTTCCCTCCTTCTCATGTTCAGTTTAGTGATTGACTTTGATGTTTGTTAAAGTATATCATGTGCATTAGGGTGTTTCCTCTCCCCCCATCACCTTCAGTTAAGTCACCTTTTTGGCTCATATAAGGTTTTTCCTTCTTTTTCTAGAGTCCCTACAGGTTTTTAAAAGTGCTTTTCCTTCAAAGGTTAAAGAACAAAGTCAAAAATGGAATTATTCTTAGTAATATTACAAAGAACAAGATGCAAAATACCTTTTCACCCTTTTAATAAAACTTGCACATGTTATTTTATAGGAAGTATGGAGTTTTTGCAACATAAGTGCTCTATCATCTTATTTTCCTGAGCATTGCACTTATGAGAGAATAAGTTTATGAATTAGGATAGATATGAGAAGGAAAAGGGTTTGGTGTGATATGGCTTTTACAAACTTTTTGAGTTGTGGGGGAACTATTTTTTTTTTTTTGGTTGTACTTACAAAATATACGTGTAAGTTAATCAAATTTAAAACACAAACACATCAGAATTTATTGAGCAAAATGAGTGTTTCTCCCTAAAAATTGTCATCATGAACTTCTAAGCATTTATTCCCATGATTCAGTCATCATCTAAGACATTATTATTGTTATTATTATTCTTATTATTAATTATTGTTATAGTGGGTATTGAACTTAGAGGCATTCTACCTCCAAGCTATACCCCCAGCTCTATTTTTATTTATTTATTTTTGTTTTGAAACAGCATCTTGCTAAGTTGCTGAGAGTCTCACTAAGTTTCTGAGGCTGGTCTGGAACCTGTGATCCTCCTGTCTCAGATTCCCAAGTACTGGGATTACAGGTATGTGCCACCACATTCAGCTTAAAACATTATTAAAACTCCTCTTTGATAGCTACCTTCATCACCAATTCAGTGATGGATGATGCCAAAGTAACACTTCTCTGATTCCATACTTTGTGTTCCAAAAGCATAAAACATCTTTATATTCATGAATACTGGTTTTGAATGACTTTTGAATAAGTCACATTATTTAAAGCAACATTGATGACAGTCAAAAGAATGTGCAGTAGGCTCTGAAGATCCTTCCAAATCAATAATTTACTAATATCTGAGCAGCAACAAGATAAATGAATCAGTTCTCTATGTTTCCAAGGTAATTTCTTGACCAGTTACAACCCATTTAGATGTATGGTTCATTATGTTAAGTTCCTTTAAACACCAGAAAAATTATTTTGTAGCATTAACTCAGACATAAAGACTTTGAATGGTGTATCAGCATGCTTCCATTGTAAGCTGAAATATGACTCCCCCTCCTTCCTGCAAAAGATATTCACAGAACTTGTGACTTTATTATGTGGCACAAGAGACTTTGCAGAATGATTAAGGATCTTGAGGGAGGGCAATTATATTGGCTTATCTAGGTGGGCTTGATGATGTACTTGCAAAGGTTCTTATAAGGAGGAAGCAGAAAGTCACAGCAAGAGAGAGAAAATGGAAAGACAGGGCAGCAAGGTAAGACTCTCAGAGAGCACAATGTGATGACTTGAATGGTGAGTGAGAAGGAGAAATATTTGAACATGTTACATTTCGAGCTTTGAAGATGGAGGATGGGGCCATAAGCCAAAAAATATAGATAGTCTCTGGGAACTCAAAAGAGAATAAACAGTCCCTCCGCTCTAGAGCCTCTGGATGGAGCACCATGCTGTTGACACTTTGATTTGGGCCCAATGAGGCCTATTTTGGACTTCTTACCTCCAGAATGGTAAAATAATATATTCATGTTGTTGTAATTCACTAAACTTGTGGTAATTTGTTATAGCAGCAAGAGGAAACTAATGTAGACCCTAGGTATAGAAATTGATTAGTAAGTCAACCATAGAAATTATCTTGTCCAGCTTCCATCTACCATGAATTTCATAATAATATAATCAAGTTATTCAGTATTGCTTTACCTAAAATTACATAATCTGAAGCAAAATTTAAAAAATTCTATCTTCATCTTGTAGTCTAAAATGCTGCCTTGCATATTGTGTTACAGAAACCCCCAAGCATGTTTCAGTAATTCAAATATAATTTTTCCCAGGTATCCTCCTAAGAAGATAAGTTGGTGTGAAATAGATCAACGCACATTGATCATAACTATATATCTTTCCATTTAAACCTTTTAATTTCACTGAGAAATTTTTGTTTTCAGGTATAGATTTCAAATTTCTAATTATAGTTGATCTTCTATAGGTTCTGCCTCAGTGGATTCCACCAACTGTGGCCTACAAATATTTGGAAAAAATTATGTCTGTATTGAACAGGTCTACTTTTCTTCTTGTCATTTTTCTCTAAACAGCTTAAAATAACAAATTTACATTGTATTAGGTATTTACGTTGTATTAGGTATTGGAAGTAATTTATACTTAAAGTATACAGGAGTATGTATGTATGCTACATGCAAATACTATGTTATATAATACAAAGAACTTGAATATTCATAGATTTTTGTATTCACATGAGATCCTGGAACAAATCTGCCATGGATGTCAAGATGACTATATTTATGGTTAGTATATAATAGTGTGTTTGTTTTTGTCCATCAACTTTGTTATACTACAACCTTATTAAATTCACTATATGAGGGCATAATTTACATTCACCACCTTCCTACTAATTTCTTTGTCATCTGTGAAACCTCTTCTATTTTTACCAGTCTGTAAAAACTACTCTGTAGAGGTGATTTTGTAGAAGGCACCTTCTATGGTACCTTTTTTTAAATTCTTCTCTTCTAATTTTCTACAATGTATGGATAAACTTTTCTTCACAAAGAAACCACCTATATAAAAGGCTTTTTCTCAGTTGCCAGAACAGTATATTATCAGTCTCTTACACTGACTCTTCTTTCCCAACATACTTCTGCAATTATTTCATCATTTCCAGCTTCTAGATGAAAGTGTTTTTCCATATTATATCTAAAGTTGTTTTCTCTTCTCATTCTACTGCTAAATGTTTTTTGTTGTTCTTTACTCACCTTTCTTTAATTTTTTTTTTTGTAGGTACATTGTAATCATACATCTTGGTGAAGTTCAGGGTGATACAGGCATTCATGCACACAGCACTCTTTGAGCCCCCCCCTAGTTCCCACTCTATTCCTTCCCCCACTCCTCCTTCCCTTGCTCAGCACAGTGATTGATAAGTTTGTGTATGTACTCGTGTCTATTGAGGTGACCCCCCCTCCCCCCACCAATCTCGCTAAGTTAGGTTGCCTTCTTCATTCATCTAAGGTTTCTACTACTAAAATTTGATAGTTTTTAAAAATATTTTGGCTTGAAATACTAGCTACTTTTGGGAAAAGCCAAAATTGCTGTCTTAGCATTGATACTTCTTCAGAAATACATATCACATTTCCAAATGCCTTGAAAAGATCTCTGACACTTTAACTCAACATCAAGACTAAACTTGTTTGCCTTGTCTGCTATGAAAAAAATATTCTTAGCTGGGTGTGGTGATATATGTCTGTAATCCCAGTACTTGGGAAGCTGAGACAGGAGAGGATTTTAAGTTTGAGGCTAATCTCAGCATTTTAGGGAGAACTGTCTACAATTTAGTGAGACTTTTTTTTTTTTTAAGGGGGGGAGGGCTGGAGATCCAGTGAGGAGGTAAAACATTCCTGGGTTTAATTCCCGGTGTGTGTGTGTGTATATGTGTGTATGTGTGTGTGTGTGTGTGTGTGTGTGTGTGTGTGTACATATACTTATACGTATACATATAATACACATACACATATACATATGTATACATATACATGTATGTGTATACCTATGTACATATTCATTCTTAGTTTACTTAAATTCTGATTGTCTTATTAGCCTCTGAACCTCTAAGTCTGTATCCTTACTTTCATTCATTCTTTCCAGTTTCTGGTTTTTCACGCCTGTTCATTTATACCACATTTCCCTTTGTAGTACTTCCTTTCATTTGCACTGCCATTGTTCTAATTGAGCACCATGAATATTTTAATTTTTAATCACATATATTTTAAGAATTCCAGAAATCTTACAAGGAAAATTGTTAGTTTTCAGCTATTTCCATTTTCTATATACTCTTTGCATTCTTTTTGCAATATATTTTACATTTTTGTTGTAATTATAACATATATACAATCTTATTCCATTCTTACACATTTTTCATATCACTGCGTAGCTTTCATGATTATAATTTTAATAGCCACATAAATCCTATCAATATTTTGTTGAAATTTTTAATATATAATGTTTTTGTTAGATATTAAGAACATTTTGAATACTTATCTAAGAAATGATATTTCAGTGACTTTTTTGCATAAATTTGATTACTCTTTTAAATTTGGACATTCTTCTTAAAAAGTAAAAGTATATGAAAGGTTTCATGTGTTTTTTAAAATATAAAATTTCTTTCCAAAGAATTTTTACTACTTTTTCCACAGGTATTCCCTATATATTCTAACTTCACAATCATTTTTTTAAACTTTTGACTAATTTAAAAGGAATAAGATGGAACGATGTTCTACATCGGCCTTAGCTTAATAATAAACAAGGTTGAACTTTTTTTTCCCCCAGTGTTGTATAGGCTAATTGGACTTTCTTTTGTGGTTTTATTACCTTCGCCTAAATTATTTCAGTAACCTAACTGACCTTCCTTTTCTATTATATCTTACCTCCCACTGCCAGACTAATAGTCACAAAATTGATAATTATGTCACTGCAAAAACAAAACCAGAAAAAGTTTTCATGCCTGTCTGATAGCTATCAAATAAGAATAAATTTCCTCAGCTAATACACGAGACTTTCTAGTCAAGGTTTAACTAGACCTCTAGCCTGTTTTCACATTTCCTCGAAGAATTCTAAGTGCCAGCCACACTGGCCTCCTCTTACTCACCAGCCCTTTAGTATATCTTCTTCTTCTTCCATGTCATTATTCAGTTTCATCTCTTCATCTAAAGGTCTGCTGTCCTAATCCTACTAATAAGAAAACCATCAAATATGACCTCATTCCTGAACCTCACAATGAATGAGATTTTAAAGTTTGGCTTAAATTTGGTGTGGAGTGGTGGCACACGCCTGAAATCCTGGCACCTGGGAGGATGAGATAGGAAGATCGCAGGTCCAAGTCAGCCTAGCAACCTAGCGAGGTGCTTAGCAACTTAATGAGACCCTGTTTCAAAATAAAACAAAATAGGTCTGAGGGTGTAGCTCAGAGGTAGAACACATGCGGGTTCAATCACCAGTACTGCTAAAATAAAGAGACGGGCTTAGATTGAGGTGGCCCACCTGTTTATTTTCGTGAAACTACTATTTTGTGAAACTAGTATTATATAAAATACTTAGTAAGTCTGTCCCTTTACTGCTTTTGACAGCATGTGTTGTTGTCAGGTGATTTGGGACTGAGTTGCAAGAGAAGGTGACTTTGATAGAATCTAAAGTACAGTGCTTCTTGACATGGTGAGGTAAAGCAGTAGTATTGGTATTAACATAATTATGTTGTTAAATCCATCAAAGGTGAGGTATTTAGAGAAAATTAAACAAGTGACATTCTTGTTTCATAAACCACATTTAATCTCATGCTTGGTTGTTTTTATGATCGAATTACAACAATGAAGAAAATTAGGTATGAATGGAAGATGAACAGATTCCTTCCTAAGCAGATGGTTAGGATTTGAACTTAAAGTGAGTACAGAGCTTTAAAAGTCAAATAGGATGAAGCTGGATGTGGTGTATTTGGGAGGCTAAAACATTGGAGACTAGCCTCAGCAACTTAGTGAAAGCCTCAGAAATTTAGCAAGACCCTGTTTAATAATAAAAAAAGTTAAGGGTGTAGCTTGGAGGTGGAATGCCCCTGGGTTCAAATCTCAGTGACCCCCCTCCCCCACAAAAAAGTCAAGTAGGATGAACAGGGGATATGGTATTCCTGGGGACAAATGGTTAGCTAAGATTATTTTAGTATTTGCTTTTGAGAGAATCACATTATACAGGTGAGGCCTATAAAGGAATGCTGACTTTGAAGCCAGGCTCTCTCAGGCTCTATCACTGACTCATTGTGTGACCTGGAACAAATTACTTAACTACTTTGTACTCTGTATTTCTTATTTATAAAGTAGAAGTAACTAAATATGCTATAAAGTTCTTGTGAGGAATTAGAAAAGAGACAATAATGTTTTTAAATGTAAATCAATCCATATTTATAGAGAAGAATCCATATTTATAGGATAGAAACTTTATCATCCTATGATATTTTAATTTCATTCACTAATTTACTCAGAAAAACGCTTAGTGAGTATATATACTGTGTTTATTAGGTATGTGTAATGAGTGGAACAGATGTAATTCCTTTTCTCAGGATATTACTGACCTAGTGAGACCCACTAGTGAACAAGAAATGCTGAAAATAAAAACTCTTCTTGAAGCTCTCCATTTAACCTACTTGCCAGATTAGCTAATGTTTTCTCTTCCCTTTGCAAGACACATTGACTGATATCCCTTGTATACTGAATACTAACTAGTAATACTCTCTAATGTTTATATATCATAGTTAACACCTTCCACAGACTGTTCTAAGTGCTTCACATCAATGAGCTCCTTTAATCTTGATAGAACCTCAAGGTGGGTACCACTGTCATTCTCATTTTGTGTATGAAGGAAAGGATGCACAGAGAGGTGAAGTCTGTTGTAAGTGGTTAAAGCAAGTAGTAGGTAGTGGGATCAGGATTCACACCCAGGCAGCCTGGCTTTTGAGCCCATAGTTTAATCATCAATGTGACAATAATATCAGGTATGCTTATTTCTGCTCTCACTAGTGGGCTTGAAAACACAATCAAGCTTCAGTTGTTCCCAAACATGTTTATAAGAGTTGCACTTGTCTTCATTATCTAATTTCATTAACTATCATGTAATGAACCAGAAATACAAAAATGTAAACTTAATTTTATATATTTGTAACCCAAATTGAATATGTTGGTAAGATTTAAGTGGAATCATTCCCCCAGAAAACCAGGTGAAAAAGATCAGAAATCAAGACTCAAACCAGGAATGGGGGAAAACTAAAAGAAGAGAGGTACAATGTAAAAATGTAGATGTTTATTGAAGATGCCTTCATATGCTTTTATGCTCTCATAGTACTTAAAAATAAATGAAAGTGTAAAGTACAAAATAGACATATATTTCCAATGAGCCAACATTAGTAAAATGGAGATCCTGACCCTACATAAAGCAGTTGGAAAATATTTATTTATTTTATATTTAAATATAAATGTTTAGTATTCTCACTATATATACATATATACCTATATCTATATCTATTTGGCTATATACATATACACATGCAAACATACATACATACACAAAAATTGGTGCTCTTTGTGATAACAAATTTGGCCAACATTTTTGATTAACGTACTAACCATCTTAAAAGAAATAAATATTATCAACTAATTCCATATTCAAACATTAGAACTATGGTTGGTGTCTTGGGAAGTGCCATAGAAACCTGTTACTCTAAAAAGGTGAATCATAGTGTGTTCCATAGAGAATAAACCATGCAATCAGAGAAAGATCACCATGCAATCTCTAGAGCATGGACAATGGATCCCAGTGTGGTTCACAGAAGAGGGATTGTGGATCCCAGTGTGGGGCATGGAGGACTCATAATGGTTCTTAAGTGTGGGCTTCTTTTCATTCTACATGATAAACTCAGTTCTTTCTTCTAGGGCAGCATGATGTAGTAGAAAAGAAACTTGAACTGTAATCAAAACAGTCAATCTCTATGTCTTTATATTCTTGGCAACTAACCTAACCTCTTTCAGCCTAGTTTCTTTATTTGAAGTTGGCAATTTAAGTAATCTTGTTAGATCAAACACAGTCAGACCTCAATGAATAGTGATTAAATGGACCTGAGAACACTTTGGAAATTGCAAAGTATTAAATTGTATGTTTTTATACCTTATTGTTCCTTTGGTTATTGTACTACTTACTGCATTGTGCAATATTTAGTTATAAATCTGAGCTTCTAGATCTTGGCTCATTGATTTTCATATTGACATCTGCACTTAGCCAAATGTTGACATCCTTCTTGTAAATAAAAGGTACTTAGTAAATATGTTTTCCTGTAAGTGAATGGAAATCCTCTAAAGTTAATCAGATAATTTGATGGTAAAATATATGGAATATAAAACATTCATATACTTCTAATTTTAGATACTGTAGAAGTATAAAGTAGCGGGTAATGTCCCCACCACATTTCCAGCCATCGTGTTCCTCTTCCCCTTCCTGCTTTACTATCTGGTTGGTTGATACCTTATTCAAAGATGAGTAGTGATTAAAAAGGGACCCATGGATAAATTTATACATAAAAACTACCATTTTCTTTTTCATATACAGAGAAGAATAGTGTTATGGTTATATAGAAAATGGCCCCTTGAGATATGTACACAATGGAATTTTACTCAGCCATGAAGTAAGCCAAGAAGAACAAAATCATGCCATTTTCAGGGAAATGGATGGAACTGGGAAAGATTATGTTAAGTGAGATTAGTCACAAAAATATGTGGAAGCGAGGGAGAAAGTGGGATATAAGAGGGTGACTCTAGACAAAGAAGAAGAACCCTTAGATGAGCAAAGAAGGTGACTTAACTGAAGGTTAAGGGGGGTGGGGGGGGAGAAACACCCTAATGCATATGATGTACTTTTACAAACATATCAAAGTCAATCACTAAACTGAACTTGAGCAGGAAGGAAGGGGAAGGAATGGGGCAGGAACTGTAGAAGGGTTGAATGGGAGATGTGTGCATGTATGCCTTTACCAGCTTGTACCTAACAAGGATGCATGATTACAATGCACCAGTAAAAAATAAATAAATAAAATTGCCCCTTGAAGAACTCATAAATTGGTGGTTAGAGTTGATGTAATTGAGTCTTGAGGATTGTAAGCCCAGCTGTGAATAAAGCCATTGTAATGGATTTACCTGGGTGGTACCAGGTAGGCTGATAGGGTGTGGCTGGAGGGGGGGTCCATGGGAGTGAGGCCTTGGGGATTATATTTGATTCCTCCTCCCCCAGCTCTCTCTCTCTCTTGCTTCTGGCCTCCATGATGTGAGGAGCACAGCCCATGGGTTCTACCTCTGTCCAACTCCTACAACCATGCCCTGAGATCTGAAGTCCCCAGCCTCATGTGGACTGAGCTAGAAACCCTAAGAAAATAAATCTTCTTTCCTCTAAGTTACATGGTCAATCTTTTAGATTATAGCTGCAAGAAGGCTGACTGGAACAAATAGAAAAAAAAAATGTGTCACAGGAAATACATGTCCTCAAAAAAGAGTTCAGAAAAGAGACAGAAAAGAAGATGGCATACAACAATTGAAGAAGATGGAAATAGAGCTTGCAGAGTTCAGGGAAAAAATAAAAATGGAAAAGAAAAAAAATGCTAGCAGCAAAGTATACACCAGAATCCAGACAAATAGAATAAACGTGAGTGGAAATAAAGTCCAAAGTATTGATGCTAGGTTTAGAAAAATGTGACAAAATGAAAATTATATGAACAATATATGAATATATGAGCCAACATGTAGATAATTGGTGTTTCTGAGAAAAGAGAACAGAAAAAAATGAATCAATAAAAATATAAAAACAAAAAAAATTGATCTAAATCTTCCAAAGGTTATATTATAGAAAAATTTTATATAGAACTATGAATACCAAGAGATATTTTAGTGCTGTTTCCTGAACTCCAAGAATAAAGACAGACTCAATCATATGAACATTTAAGGAAAAAGCCAAGTACATATGAGGATATGAGGGGGAATAAAGGTTGCTTCCCAATTTCTACATAATGTCAAAAGCCAAAGAAGCAATTTCAACACAGTTCTGAAGGCAAGGGAAGTGTGGCTCTAGTTTTAGTTTCTGTCAAAGATAATAATAGAGAGACATTCTGCAGTGAAGACCTGGACAATGCAGAGCCCTGGAGCCTGCCAGTCTCACACACATGCACAAGTGTGCACACATGTGCACATACAAAGGGTCACCATAGGTGGTGAGCACAAGTCTCATTATACATAGGATAAAATAACTTTAGAAATTATATTCACAAAAGAGAATATTAATATTATAAAATATGGTAATATAAACATTTATGGCAATGATTAAGGATGAGAGAAGACAATATTGGAAGAAGTCTCAGTAAGATGAATTCCTTGTATCTAGTGCATGGAGTTAGTAGCTACTACCTAAAATTGAAATATACAATTAACAATAATCAAACTATTTAAACATTTCACTGTTTTTTTTTCCTACTTTGCTTTGGAGTGCCCTTGTAGAAAAAAAATGCTTTACATTTAAGAAAGATTTCCCTAAATTTCAGGAATTCCAATGTTTACCTGAATATAGTCATATTCAAGCAAAAGAGAATCTAATATTTAACCACTAAAATATTATATATAACTTTAACTTGATTTCATTTTTCCTAAGTTAAGGTTTATGTATCTATAAATTCCTCTGATCTATCATTTTATCTTTTATTGTTTTGTTTTTGGTGGTACTAGGGATTGAACCCAGGGAAATTCTACCTCTGAGCTATAACCCCTAGTCCTTTGTACTTATTTATTTTTTTGAAACAAGGTCTTGCTAGGTTGATGAGAGTCTTGTGAAGTTGCTCAGGCTGGTCTTGAACCTGCGATTTTCCCGTCTCAGCTTCCAGTACTGGGATTACAGGTATGCTCTACCGCACTTCGCTCTATCCTTCTACTTTAATACTCATTTAGCTATGTCTGGAATGCTGTTTATTTGGTGTTGGAGGTGGTTATTTTTTCTAATAAATTGAGTTTAAAATACCTAACATGAAACTTTCTATGAAATTTTCTGCAGGAACCTGAAATTTTTATGAAGATTATGTATATACATATATATTTCTATATATGGAGAGAGAATACCTTTATTATCAGTAAAATGATCACTTTTAAAATAATCATTTAAAAAAGTTATAGCATTGCCACCATCTCTGTTTAGATTATTTTCAGTTACTACAGTAAGTCTCTGGTTAATATATTATAAAATTTTGAAATAGAAACAAAAAAAGATTATAAGAACACTAATTTCTCTAATATTTTAGCCTAAAAACTAATTTTCTCTGGAAGAATATGTTTTAAGAGAGCATATATTACAAACAGACACCATCTGGGATTCCCAGATAAAGGTACTTCTTCATTTACATATCCCATAACCCCACAGGTTATACAATTAGGAAGCATGCAGTAGCTTATTAAAGTTATAAATAGAAGCTAAGTTTCTCTTTAACAAAACAGCATGACATAAATTACAATTCTTGTGTAAACCTATTACCACTTCTGCTTCAATTTTAAAAGTGATATATGTAAGCCTAGCATGATAATAAATTTAAGAAAATTACTAGTTTATCTGTGAACACTGAAGTATGCATAGTGCCAAGTGTTAGGAAAGGAAATCCTTTCTCTAGTGAAATGAGCAGGGCAATGGTGATTGGCTCCACAGTAATGGAAATATAAAGTGATCACTTTGATTCTTTGTTTTAAGGGGAAACACATTTTTTATACTCACCTTTTTCTTTATCCCTAATCACTTGATTTTAGAGACAAAGCTGCTTGATTGTTACAAAGCAGAATCTCCTAGGAAAGCCCAATTTTCCAGGACTCCAGCTGTCTTTCCACACCCAAAAGAGCAAGCTGGGAAGGTGGGAGATGACACCACTGTGAGACTGAGCCCTGTTCTCTCTGTGTTTGCACATGGCATGACTTTAGAATCCACTGTGAGAGTAAGCCTGGTCTTCTCTGCATTTGAACAGCATGATTTTAGAATCCATGTACATCAGAGTGCACATTTGGAAAGAACTATTTCAGAATATCAGTAACTTTCAACCTCTGGATTCTATGTGCAGCTATAATACTGAGCCATGTTAGTTTCCTATGACCATAGGACCTTTCCTAAAGTTAACTCTTCCTCAGTGCTAACCATAAGGTCTTAAGAACTTTATCATAAGGAAACATTTTTCACTTATGGTCTTCATCTAGTGTATGTGCCTGTATAGCTGTACAGTGCTGTGTTCTCTTCAGGGTGTTGTTTGAGATAAAGTGTGTGTGTGTTTATGGTGCTGGAGATTGAGCCCAGGGGCATTCTACCTCTGAACTATACCCCTTAACTCTATGTTATTTTATTTTATTTTATTTTATTTTTGCGGTCCTGGGAATTAACTCAGGGGCATTCTACCTCCGAGCTATACCCCCAGCCCTATTTTTTATTCTTTATTTTGAAACCAAGTCTCACTAAGTTGCGGAGTGCCTCACTAGGTAGCTGAGGCTGGCCGCGAACCCGAATCCTCCGGTCTCAGCCTCCCGAATGCTGGGGTTACAAGCGTGCGCCACCACGCCCGGCTCTATTTTATTTTTGAATCAGGGTCTCACTAAGTTGCAGAGGGTCTTGATAAGTTGCTGAGGCTGGCCTCAAACCTGCAACCTTTCTATCTCAGTCTCCCAAGCACTGTGCCACCATGCTTTTGGCTAAGGATAAAGTGTTTAATGTGGCTTTGTGCACAGTAGGTAAAGGAACTTCGAAATGGCACTGATGTCTGTGGATGTGTATCATTATTGGAAATGATACCAGTGGTTGTTTAAAACATAATTTTTTTGAGCATTAAAAAATTCTAGTAAAGAACATATGTGTATGAAGGAAACTTGAAGAAACTACTTATTGAAATAAACAGAACAAATGTTACAGATTTACAACTCTAAATTTGAATGGTAGAGAAATTTATCAAAACAGGGAAAGTAACTTAATGCAGTGGTAAGGACACACTAGCCGAGGTGATAGATCTGAATTTGAATCTGGTTCATACTTTTATTAATGTTTTGACTCTGGCTTTTTGTCTCTTTCCCTCCCTCCCTCCCTCCCTCCCTCCCTCCCTCCCTTCCTTCCTTCCTTCCTTCCTTCCTTCCTTCCTTCCTTCCTTCTTTTTCCTTTCTCCTTTTTTTTTGTGTTGGGATTGAATTTGAACCCACAGGCATTCTACCTCTGAGTTAGACCTTCATCCCTATTTTATTATTTTTACTCTGATATATGGTCTCACTAAGGATCTTGCTTAGGATCTTGTTAAGTTGCTGAGGCTTGTCTTGAACTTGTGATCCTGTTTCAGCTTCCCAAGTACTAAGATTACAGGTGTGTGCCACCCCACTTTGCTGACTTTTGCTACTTCAACTAACTTTTTTGAACTTTAGTTGAAGGATTATTTTATTCCTATTTTATTTGAGATCATTGTAAAATAATACACAATGTACCAGGCCTGGTGGTACACACTTGTAATGCCAGTACTTAGGTGCTGAGATAGGAGGATTGCAGGTTTGAAGCCAGCCTCATCAAAAATAAAAAAAAAAACAAAAACAAAGAAGTCTGGTGGTATGGCTCAGAGGTAGAATGCCCCTGGGTGGTTCAGGCCACAGTACCAGTAATAATAATAATAACAATAACAATAACAATGATAGTATCACTTAAATAATATTCCTTGGTGGGCATTGCAGTGCATAAGAACCAGTAAGGCTGTTTACCTAGAAAATTCAAAATGAGAAGATTTGATTATTTTCGAACCTATATTCACATTGATTTTCAAGATATTTTAAGTTCTATTTCTTCCTCTTTTTCAGAGCTGCTTTATATTTAGGGGCTACTTTTTTTATGGAGGCATCATTCATAAGGGGCTACATTGTTTTGATAAGGCTTCTTATAACTGTGGCAAGATGTTTCACTCTAGTCTTCCAAGAAGGGATATTTGTTTTCCCCTCTCTTTTAGAGTCACTTCTAAAGGCATGTGGTCATTTACTTTGGGGACTATTTTATATGAGTGTTGATAAAAATTAAAACCCAAGTTGACCTCATTGCATATGACTCCATGAATGTTGACAATGGAAGGAACACCTTGCCTATAGTATACTATCACTTCTGGACTGAAAAGCTGGGGAAGAAATTTTATTTTCTTTGCATAAATCAGAGAAACTTAAGAAAACTTAAGAGCTAGTGTGCTGAGTTCCCATGTTGACCTCAGCAAATGAAGTAAGATGATAGTCTTAATTTTAAGAAATTTTGTGAATCTTGGTTTGTGTAGATTTACAATCTACATGCAATATTAACTAAATCAGATTTTTTTTACTATTTACCAAGTTTTTGGTTGAAATTGTGTAGAATAAGTTAAATGTATTCTATTAACCAATATGAGTATATTTCTGTAAGCATAGTTATGTTGAAATAAAGTTTTAAAAGGCAAAAAATAAAGAATAAGATTGTAAATGGCATGTCTTTGATGCTAACAAATAATTGCTTTCTGTTCATGGTGCTATAATATTTTTCAAACTTGAAGAATAAGTGACAATAAATTCTACTTATATTTTCTAGGATCACTTTGAATAACATTTAATAAACACTTGCAAATCACAGACAAAAATATTGATCATTTATTGAAGAGTATATTTTAAAACTAATGTGAAAGTGGAAATAACTCAAAGCTGTATATATTTTACATTTTTCCAAGTAAGAGGACAATCAATAAAAACAGATACACAATGGAAGGGTTCTTCTGGATGCTGGGTATAAATTATCATAATTTTTGTCTTCTTAGGGTTCCTAGAAACAAGTTTGATACATGTTGTGCTGTATGCCTTTCTAACAAGTAGATTTTATATTTTCTAACATGACAGAGATAATTCTTTTTGAAATAAAACTTTGGGGAAAATAAAGACTGTGGGATACTGAAGTTTTTTTGTCACTTAAAAATGATACAGGTGAATATTTACAATTCCCTCCAAGATGTAACCTATAATAATTTATACTATGTCAAAGATTTTTTTAAATGTAAAATCAATGTGAAGGGAAAAGGAGAGAAGCTATTTTAGAAAAAACTGATTCTCAGAGGGTATTAGGAGATGTGGTAGTGCAGAGGTGGTGTTTTCATTCTTTTGGGGATTCAGTTCCCTTTGGAAATTTAGTGGGTTGGACTAGATGATCCCCTTCAGCCCGGAAATTCTGTCATTTTGTGACATTCTTCATACTTTGTTACAGAGCAAGTACTTGAGTAACTGGAAACTTTTCTCCAGTATCAGAGTCAGGACTGTGCACTGGGCCGTGTATAAGAATGTAGATTTCATTGATGATGCCTGCTAGGTATTATTATAATTTTTAGTATTTGTTTTTTAGTTAACATATAGCTTAATATTATCCATATTTATTGGATACAGTGTAATTGTTATGATAAACATATGTACCAACAACATGTAATAATGAAGTGCCAGCAGCTAGCATACCCATCTCAAACATTTATCATTTCCTTGTGTTAAGAGCATTTAAAATCCTATCTTCTAGCTATTTGGAAGTATACTATACATTATTGTTAACTCTAGTCACCCTACTGTGCTATCAAGCACCAGTAATTCCATTGCTGGGTGTGCATCCAAAGGAAAGACTTCAGTAGGTTGGAGAGACACCTGCGCTCCATGTATATTGCATAATGTAGGTTTCCATTGATGGATGAATGGAAAAAGAAAATGGAGTGTATGTAAAATATTTCTCAGCTATGAAAAGAAGGAAATTTTGTCATATGCAGCCATGTGGATGAACCTGGAGGACATTATGCTAATTTCAATAAGCTATACACAGAAAGATGAATACCACCATGTTCTCACTTATATGTGGAAGTTAAAAAAATTGATTTCGAAGCCGGGCGTGGTGGCGCACGCTTGTAATCCCAGCATTCGGGAGGCTGAGACCAGAGGATCCAGGTTCGCGGCCAGCCTCAGCTACCTAGTGAGGCACTCTGCAACTTAGTGAGACTTGGTTTCAAAATAAAGAATAAAAAATAGGGCTGGGGGTATATCTCAGAGGTAGAATGCCCCTGAGTTCAATCCCCAGTACCACAAAAAAAAAAAAAAAATAATTGATTTCGTAACAAGAGAGAGTAGAATAGTGGTTACCAGAAGCTGAGAAGAGTATAAGGGAGGGTGGGATGGAAAGAGGATGGTTAATAGGTATAGGAGTGCAGTTGGATAGGAGGAATAACTTTTTATGTTTTATAACATGGTAGGGCAGCTATGGTTGACAAGAATTAATTATTTTAAAACAGTAAGAGAATTTGAATGGTCCTAATACAAGGAAGTGATTAAATTGAGTAATTGATATGCCAGTTACTCTTTTCTGATCATTACATATTATGTACGTGTATTTGAATGTTATGTGTCAGTTAAAATAAATACTTAAAACATAATGTAGATTTAAGAGTAAGAGAAAGTTATGTTTGAATCCTACCTGGTGATCTTGTGGTTTTTGGCAAGTTACAACTTTAAGCTTCTGTTTTCTCATATATCAAATGTAGAAAATAATGTTTATATATTAGGGTACTAGAAATGATAGAAGAGATAATATTGTGTCAAAAGCCAGTGTGAGCACTCCTGAGGTTTCGGAGACAAATGAGGAAGAGTGCAGACTCTGGAGTCAGAGGACTGGGACTGGATCCCAGCTCTGTCGCTGGCTACCTGTAGGTCTTAGGGCAAATTATTTCTTCATCTTCTACTTCAGTTTCCTCTTCTGTATGTGTGGATGATGATAGTACCTCCCTCCTAGGGTTGTTATGAGAATTAAATGAGGTCATATATTTAAGGTTCTTAGAAAAGTACCCCTCATAAATAAACACTATGTAGTTGTCAATCATCATCATCATCATCATCCACCATCATTGTCATCGTCACACCGAGCTCAGGAGGAACTTGGTGCATCTTCTTTAAATTTTAATTCTACTAAAATATTTAGGAAAAATACTATTTTGTATTACAACAAGCATACATATATTATGGAATAGCCTGAAAAGTTTCTGTAAATATTAATGACAAAACCTAAGGCAGTATTATAAAGCACTTTCTGGCACTCTGAATGCATCTGCAGCTCAGTTCCGATTATTTTGTTGGTAGTAGTGTATTCTACCTCATTTTTGAACTCCTGAGTAATTTATTATTAAAAATAGAATGATCTAGCTTCTTTGGTTTAGGAAGTAAGAGATCGCACAGGGAAAATAAAGCAGAAAAGCATTTTACAAACAGAAGATAAACCTAATCTCAACTCCTCTTTGTCACATCAAACCTTCCCTCTATTGTACTGATTTTACTTTTTTAAATATAATTTTCACCCCAGGAAATGCTATATGATATTTTGTAATTTTTTTTTTTTTTTTTTTTTTTTTTGCGGTACTGGGGTTTGAATCGAGGGGCATTCTACCTCTGAGCTGCACCCCCAGTCCTATTTTTAATTCTTTATTTTGAAACAGGGTTTCACTAAGTTGTGGAGGGCCTCACTAAGAAGCTGAGGCAGGCTGTGAACCTGAATCCTCCAGTCTCAGCCTCCCAAGTACTGGGATTACAAGTGTATGCCACCACGCCTGGCAATTTTGTAGATTTATATTGTAAACTCCCTATTATAATTGTCTAAGATCCATGGTAAATGTTTTTTGGAAATGTTAATTCAATCGTAGGTTCAGAAGCAATAAATAATGTTAGCTATAAAGGAGTATAGTAAATGTTTATTTAATATCTACAAACACGTCCCTGCTAAATTTGGGGCATACAAAGATAGATAAGCTCTCATCTTTTCTGTTGAGTTCTCAGCATTTGCAGTGTGGCAAAGGTTGCTGGTTGGCCCTTCCTAACACTCTTCTCTCTTGCATGCTTACACTATTGTAATGAAGTATGCTACTGACAGGTGAGCAGAAACTTGCTGGTGGTGAGAAGGCGGTGAGGGTGGTGGGCATGCTCCAGTTTTCCTATCAGAGGAAGTTAGAGCTAGTGTTCCTCTTCCTGTTGTTTTTGTCATGAACACAAACCTATTGCCAGCAAAGCAGCAGCTACCTTGGAACTATGAGGTGATAAGCCAAAAATAATTCAAAATTTTATAGGCCTCAGACCATCAAGTTAGGGATTTAACACTAGGAGCCATGGCCTCCTGAGTATTTTTTATGGTAAGGTAAAAGAAAAACGTTTTTAAAACATTGTTGGGTTTCCTGTTATTGTATCAAGGATTATCCTAACTAATGTGAGGAGATATATTTTACATATAATTATGAAAAATGATACTTGTCATGACTGTAACTAAAGAATAATATTTTTAAATAATGTGTATAACCTTTGCCCTAATACACATGTGTATACATGTGTGTACCTGTTTATTTTCCTTGTAATAAATATTTACCCAAAAGCAAGCTCAAAGATGTCTAACTTGGAGGGAAGAGATTTATGGTATTGGAGGACTAGAGGAGCAAATTTGAATCCTTAAAGCATCCGAGAGACATAGCTGAAGAAGAATCTATATTGAAATGGCAGTGTGCTTGTTTATATCCAAGTTTTAGAGTCAGATAATACCAGAGATGAAGAAGAGTAAACAGAAAGAAAAGTCAGGAAGTATAAACCATAACTAGAACCAGGATATAGAGAGGTGTGGCCTGGTAAAAAGAAGTAAAAGATTTTATGACAGAAGAATGAAGTAAAAAGTCTACCAAGAGATTGCACAGTATTCCTGTTTGTTCTCTCAATCGGCACCATCAAATATGAGTAATAATTACAAAGGAAACAAGAAATAACACAATCAAGGGGCATGGAAAAAATATAAGATAAATTTCCCAAAGAAACATAGGACGATTAAGATAGAAATTATATTAGCACAAAGAAATCATAATAGGTATACTATAGGCAATAAAAAAAAAAACCTTAAAAATATCTGTAAGAATCAAAGTAGAGATTCAATGAAGAATAGATGAAATAAGTGATACATATCAGGAGAAAAATGGAAGGTAAAAGTTATGCATAGACATGTATTAGAAGCAGGAGCAAGAACAAACACAATGCACATAATTGAAAACAAAGTTAAGACTATTTAATTTAAAAACATAATACATTTATCAGGGAAAAGTGATCAATGTGGAAAGAAAAAAAGGACAATCCAATACACATAAATTTTATATATCTAATTTTTAAAAAGTAGAACAGAAATTCCTGAAATAAAGGCTTAAATTTGGTTTTAAGAACATTGCATTTTATGGTAAGGCTAACACTTTAAAGATAACAAAAAAAATTAATATATATGTCCTAGCATGTATACCAGTTTACATAGAAGGAGAAAAATAAAATAAACAAAATTTTTCTTCCCAAGGGTTCATTAAATGTTGAAGTCGTATAGAATAATGTCTAAAAAATTTGAAGACAAGAAATTGTAATCCAAGGTTTTATAGTTACCTAATTTTTCTTTGAAATATATTCTCAAGCCTGTAAGAAGTCAAGTAAAATGGTATAAACCTTCATTAAGGGAAATTAAAAACAAGGGAAAATTGAATAACCACAATGGAAGCAAAACCTTGGGAATTGCTTAAGCATGGGTGCAGGTTCTCTCATTTTCTCTTCTGAATTCTGAGGCCACCACTTGTGAGCATGCCTGGACTAGCCTGTTGGAAGATGAGAGACGACATGGAGCAGGGATGTGCCGTCTGTCCCAGATAATGCCCCTCAGACCAGCCAGCCTGCAAGAGCTAGACACATAGATGAGGCTGTCCTCGACTGTCCAGAACTTACAACGCTACTGGATAACCTGAGGGATCTACCAAGATGAGAAGAAAGGCCTACTTGACCAAATTATGATAAAATAAATTGCTGTTCTTTTAAGTAAAAAATGAATAAAAATCAAGTAACACCCCTTCACCCTGCCAAATCAAAGCTAAAACAAAACAACTACAGTTAAATTCAGTCTACCAAGAGTGAATCAAACAAGGAATTCAGGTTAGAGGAATTCAAACTAAAACACTGAACTGAAGATAAGTCTTCTGTCAGTTAAATTTAGAACTCAAAGATCAAGGGCATTATTGTTATTGAGTAAAATAGAAACAGTTTATAACTTAAAATATCAGATTGGTAAAGAGGAAAACATTAGTAAGCTCACTTCCTCAAATTATGTCAACTAATGACTCCAAACTTTTTAATATTTTATTGGTGCATTATAGTCATATCATAATGTAGTTCACATTGATAGTAACATACATGCACATGACACTTGATGGGCCCCCCCTCACTCCCTCCCTATCTTACCCTCTCCTTTCCCATGCAGAATATTGAGACTAACATTGATATTCTCACATATGTACATAATCTCAATGGAAGTGATTCCTTCATTGATCCTCCCTCTCCCTCCTCCCCTAGACCACCTCCCCAGCTCCACTGGAATTTTTCCTCCACTATCTGAAGTCCTAGCTTCTGCATATGAGAGAAAACATGATCCTTCACTTTCTAACTAATCTCACTGATATAATATTCTCTGGGTCCATCCATTCTCCTGCAAATGACAGTTTTTTGTTTTTTATTGCTGAGTAGAATTCCTTTGTGTGGCTATCCCATAATTTTGTAATCCATTCATCTGTTGATGGATACCTAGGTTGGTTCTATAATTTGACTGTTGTGAACTGTGCTGCTATAAACATAGATATGCATATATTACTATAAATGTCTGATTCAAGTCACTTTGGAAAGATACTCAAGAGTAACATAGCTGGATCATATGGTGGATCCATTTTCATTTTCTGAGGAATCTCTACACTGATCTCCACAGTGGGTACACTAATTTGCAATCCCACCAACAGTGTAGATGAGTTCCAATTCCCCATATCCTTGTCAGCATTTATTGTTATTTGATTTCTTTTTTTTTATTAGTGCACTGTAATTATACATCATAATGAAGTACAGGACGGTAGAAGTATATATGCACAGCTCACTTATTTAGCCCTTTCCCAATTCCCACATTGTTTGACTTTTTGATGGTTGCCATTCTGATTCAAAACCACATCAAGAAAATTTTACACCATGACCAAGTTGGTTTCATCCCAAGGATGCAAGGCTGGTTCATTATATGCAAATCAATACATATTTCTCCCCACATAAATAGAACTAATGACTATAACTTTTAAATACATGTCTTTCTATAACTATTATATTTTTAGGGTTTCAGAAGCATTTATCTCAATTTAAGTAAATGCATTAAGTTTATTTAAAGCTCTTGTACTGTAATTCAAAAGTAATTACATTTAATATAATACATATATTTAATATAGTAGGGGGTAGCATGAGTCTATTTTCATAAAATTGTTCCTTATTACTCATTACTTTGCTTTCTGACCTTTCTTCCTATATATTCTCTTATATATATTTGAATCAAAATACCTGAAATGGTGGATATTTTGAGGTGAATGGATTTTTTTCTTTGTACTTTTTGAATTAATTGGCAAAACATGTTTTGAAGAAAGATTTTTTTAAAAAATTCTTATTTTTTCTATAAATAAAGGTAGTACAGAGTAGAACCTTTCCACCAAGCCTATTTGTAATAAATTATGGATTTTAAGTTGTGGGAAGTTCCGGGTGTTCATTGAGAGTTTTAACATTTTATAATGGTGCACTGACAATGGTATTAAAAACAGGTCTTTGCTTTATATTTTCACTTTCACTGGATATCATTTTAGGATTTTGGATTGCAAATTTGACCTAATTAAAGTCTCAATGGAAGCCAGACTTCGTGGCGCACGCTTGTAATCCCAGCATTTGGGAGGCTGAGACTGGAGGATCCGGATTCACTGCCAGCCTCAGCTACCTAGTGAGGCCCTCTGCAACTTAGTGAGACCCTGTTTCAAAATAAAGAATAAAAAATAGGGGTGGGAGTATAGCTCAGAGGTAGAATGCCCCGAGTTCAATCCCCAGTACTGCAAAAAAAAAAAAAAAAGAAAAAGAAAAAGAAAAAAAAAAGTCTCAATGGGAGTTAAATTATATAAAGTATGAAAGTCCTACTTGTTAAATATCTTATTTTGTTTTTAGTAATTTAGCAAAAACATCTGCTGCTCAGAAGTGAAAAACAAAATTTCAGGAGGAATGTACATTTGCAAGGCTATTTCATGTTAAAAGGCAGACTGAAGCCAACAATACATTATTAACCCAGAGAAATAATCAAGAAACTAAGTTAACAACTTTAATTTCATTATCAAATAGTTGGAGAGGAAAATATATCAGTTTATCCATTCTTTGGAACTATATAGAGATCATATTCTAAAGTTAGTTCAATGTTTCCAAACTAAAAGGGAAATGACACTCAGGACTTTGAGGGGAAAGTCTGGTTTAGAAGTCACATAGGCACAATTGATAACATGCTTGAAACTATGTCAAAAACTAGTATGTAATCATGATTCTTTTTTTTTTTTTTTTTTGTGGTACTGCGGATTGAACTCAAGGGCATTCTACTTCCGAGCTATACCCCCGGCCCTATTTTTTATTCTTTATTTTGAAACCGAGTCCCACTAAGTTGCGGAGTGTCTCACTAGGTAGCTGAGGCTGGCCGTGAACCTGGATCCTCCGGTCTCAGCCTCCCAAATGCTGGGATTACAAGCATGCACCACCATGTCCGTCTGTAATCATGATTCTTAAGACAATAATTTTGAAAAATAAAGGGAACAAATATATCAAGCAGAATCATAACATTTAAAGATATGTACTTTTAATATGTCACTATTAAAAACTTTAAATCTTATAGAATGTTGATGCCATTTTAATTGTTCAAAATTTAAATGAATTTAGGTTTTATTATATAATTTGTAAATTTTCTAATACATAGTTCTAAATCTTCCAAGGGAAATAATTTAGAGTTTTACTTCAGTGGATAAAGAGTAAAGTTATTGTCTGGGAGAGTTAGAATGGCAATCATTAAAAACACAAACAATAACAAATGCTGGAGAGGATGTAGAGACGTAGGAACTCTGATACACTGTTGGTGGGATTGCAAATTAGTACAACCACTCTGGAAAACTGTGGAGGATCCTCAGAAGAATGGGAATGAATCTACTATATGACCCAACTATACCACTCTTGGGTATCTACCCAAAGAATGGAAACCAAACTACCAGAGTAATACATGCATTTCTATGTTTATAACTGCACAATTCACAATTGCCAAACTATGTAACCAGCTGAGATGTCCATCAGCAGATGAATAGATTACAAAACTATGGGATATATACACAATGGAATTTTATTCAGCCATAGAAAAGAACAAAATATATTCTTTGCAGGAAAATGGAATGGAACTGGAGAACATTGTGCTAAGTGAGATTAGCCAATCACCAACTGTGAAATGTCAGATGTTCTCCTTCATATGTGAAAGCTAGGGAGAAATTGAGACATAGGAGGGACTCTAGACAAAAGGAGAAAAAACCTTAGTTGAGTGAAGAAGGGGACCTAATGAGGGAGATAGAAGGAGGAATCACCTCAATGTTCATGATGTACATATACAAACTTGTCAAAACCAATTATTGTGCTAAATATAGGAAGGAGAGGAGAGGGAGGGAATGGGGGGGGCTCAATGAGTGCTGTGTGCATGTATGCATCTATCACTCTGAACTTCAACAAAATGTATGATTACAATGCACGGATAAAAAAAGAAAAAAAATGTCTATGGAATTTGTCCCCAGAAAAAGATAGCTAAGCTTGTGGAAATACAAGTTGAGGAAACTACAAAGTATATAAACATAAAATTACTCTTTTCAGATCCTAGTTTCCATGTTCATATCAAGTTGGTAAGACATAAAAAAGATACTAAAAATAAACCTCTTACACATAGCTATAAAAGAACACACAATAAAACACTGATCATTATAGAGCAAATAGAATAAATACAGTTAAGTAGTGTGAGGCAGAAAAGAGAGTACAACTTTGGAGTCTGGCAGAAATAAGTTTAAAAATACAGCTCTGCTACTTCCCATCTCTGTGACACTGCATCTTCATTTCTGTGTGCTTCAGTTTCCCTATGTCAAGCAAGTATAGTAGTATTAGACCCCAGCAGTGTATGATTCAACAGGTGGTAGATAATCACTGTAACAGTAGAATAATGTGAGAAAATACTAAATAATCTAGAAATAGATTATCAACAGAAAATAAAGGAGTAAAATAGACAAAACACTCCTATGAGCTATGGGGTGAAGTATACAATGAACAGGTTAAAAAAAAAAGGAATTTCAAGGAATGAAGGAAATGAAATAGGGGCTGTGATCAAAGAGTATTCAGTTGGGAGAAGTCATTTATACAGAAAGGTCTATGTAGATCCAGTATATTTTTCTCCTTCAGTTATGCCACTTGCACATTGATTAGGAGATTGGTAAAGAAGTAAAAGACAGGATTTCAATCACATGTCATCATTTTCTAGTCAACATCAACATTGTCTGGTTTTGGGGATCATCTTTAAATAGAATGAAAAAGCAAATACTAAAAGATCGAGAAATCAATTCTTTATTCATTATCCAGAGAATGCATTAATATTTTTCTTTACTAAAAAAGAATAAATAACAAAGGAAAGATACATCAATTAGTTTCCCAAACCATGTTTGTGGCATATTTCCTGTTTTCATAAATATCTCTATAAAACTAACCTTGAGGCTTTGGCTAGTAAATAATAACAAATGCAATCTCCCTAATTCTGTCCTTTGCTTTGGGTGACACAGCCTGATAACAGAATATATTTTTAAGATATTGCATTTTACTAGAGATATTTTCCTTTTGGCTAGAGGTACTGATTGCTTTGTAAGACAAATATATATATATATATATATTTGTCTCTCTCTATATATAGCTTTATATATATATAGCTTTATATATATATATTGCTCTTTAAGCAAAAAATCAGAAACAAGAAGTTACGAAATTCCCCAGAACCAGCAAATATTTCATAAAGATAAGAGGTTACAAATAATTGTAATGCTATAAGTGTAAAAGGCATTTATCAGTGAGTGTACTAGTCTTTTGAAAGCGTTATTTTGGTGAACTAAGGATTTTAAATTCCTGCCAGTGTTGTCAGCTCCCCTGAATTACAATAGGGTCAGTTTTGTGGTCTCCTATTAGAATGGATTGAGGTTACAGGCACTAAAGCTAGTTTCCACTGAAAGAAAATTGCCTACAAATATTTTGGGTTTCCAAAATTCTATGATCAGTGTTTCTGAGGAAAAAAGCATATGGGAATAAAAGCTGACAGAAACAAAGTGTCAGACACCATGCAAAGGGGCTTCCTTACATGTGCTGACATTCCAACAGGGAAACAAGATATATCATAAATGTCACAGAAAAACAAATTTTGGCACGGCTTCTAACTTCAGTTTAAAAGCTTCTGAGCTCCCTCAACTTTTCTCATCCCCATAATCACCATTTATTCTTTGATTCACATGAGTACTAATAGTTACTACCTTTGCCCATGTTTTGACTTTTTTTAAATATAGGGAGAAATTGTGTAAATTATGAGACAGATTCAAAGTGCTGGTAATTAGACACTCAAAGCAAAATTCTCCCTCTGAAGCCTCTTTATGGAAATCAAAATTTCAGACTTCCCATTCAATGATCCAATCATGTACTGGTCACTAGTCAAATGCATTATGGAGATATAGCCAAAGCTCCATAGCTAGATCTAGGCAGATGGCTTTTTTGTTTTATTTTTTTTTTGTTGTTTACATCAAAATGCATATAATCGACTTTATTTATGTTAATCAAACCAAAAACAAATTGTTTGGCTTAGTCTATATCCAAAAATTACCTTCTCTCAGTATTTACAACTGTCGATTCAGAATGTTCACTCTTGAGCTAGGCGTGGTGGCAAATACTTGTAATCCCAGTACTTGAGAGGCTGAGACAGGAGGATTGCAGGTTTGAGGACAGCCTCAGCAAGTAGTGAGACTTGCATAAACCTAGAGAGACCCTGTTTCCAACTAAAAATAAAAATAAAAATAAAAAAAATAAGGCTGGGGCTGTAGCTCAGAGGTAGAATGACCTGGGCTCAATCCCTAGTGCCACAGAATATTCACTCTTTGAGTATAGAAATTCCAGAACTGATATTTCTCCCATGAGCCATGAGAATCTCATAACTTCAGTGTCTAAAATTTCTACTTTATTCTGCACTTTGGCTAATGCATTGCAAAAGTATAAAAAAAGTATAAGTAATACACACACACACACACACACACACACACACACACACACACACACAAAGGAGAGGACTGGCAAAAAGGAACAGGAAGGCATGAACATTAATTGTGTTTATTTTTCAATTTTATCTTGCATTAGTCATAGGCATTGGCATTATGGCTGAATAATTGGAGCAATCCGATTCTGCAAGCATTAAGTGTGGGCTGAAGTCACCGTGGCAGGATGCAGTGTTTGAGTTGAGAGTGGCACTGAAATTATGTTTGAGTATTGCAGCTAAAACACTGCATATGTTCGTGGCCTTTGGACAGAACCAAGGCATTACAAACAGTATCATAATTACCATAAAAGTCATGCTGCATCTGATGGTTGTATTTACTCAGTGGCCACAAGCCTTAAGCTTTGTTATCCCTGTAAGAAGAATGATATTTTCTCAGTCAACTTATTTTAACACTTGTTTTGTTTATATGAAGCTATTCATAACCAAATACATGCTAAATAAAAACTAGATGTGTTATTTAACAACAGTTGTACATGAACGATGACCAGTGACTCTGAAATTAAAATGTTTTTTACTTGGTAACTTGGTACCATGTAAGCCTGATCTTGCAAACAAATTGTATAAGTAAGTAAGTATACTGAAATAAATGGCCCACTTATGAGCTAGTCATTAGAGCCATTAAGCACAGCTATGAGATAATTTACCTTTGTCCATTTTGTCAAAGGCATAATGTTAGACTGCCATAAATGAACACTTTCAAAGGAGTTGTTTTTTTCTTCTGTTTTCTGCTCTTCAACCCTAGATACCTTACAAATGGAAGTAGCTCTTATCTGTGGCGTGCATTTAGATTCAACCTTGTAGAAAGCATTGCTTTTCGTATCATTAAATTATTTTGGCTAAGCATTAAAAAACATTTTTCACTTTCACAAAAAACTTTCTATCAGCAAAGAATGTAAACAGTGACCTCAGATGACTCCTACTGCTCTGAGTTAGTAGTTATTTGAACTTATTTGTCCACTGGGGCCTTTAGCAAAGGCTAAGGCAGTTTGACATATAAGTTGAGTCTTATAGATAAGATTTACTTATTGTTTTGCAAAGCTACCTATTTTCTTGTTAAAGAAATATGAGGAAAATTCAAAAAGGAGAAATTAATGTATTGAGGATTGTTTAAGCTGCTATAGAGCTTAATCTATCTTCCTTTTTAAAATGAAGTAACTGGGCTCCTGAGAGTTGTTGATGCTGACGTATGGTCCATCAACTAGGTAGTGACCTCCTGGGAATCTAGGTCTTCAAACTCTAAAACTAGCGTCCAGATGCTGCCCCAATTTCTACCCACTAGCCATGACAAATTCCTGATTGAACGAGAATTGCCAAGCCAGACATGGTGGTGCACACCTGTAATCCCAATACTTGGGAGCTGAGACAGGAGGATTGCAGGTTTGAGGACAGCCTCAGAAAGTAATGAGACCCTTGGGAAACTGGAGCCTAGTGAGACCTTGTTTCAAAGGCAAATGATAAAAAGGGCTGGGGATGTAGCTTGGAGGTAATGCTCCTGGGTTCATTCCCCAATACCACTGGGAAAAAAAGAAGAAGGAAAAGGAAGAGATTTGCTTGGTTATAGCAAATGTAACTATAGGATACAGGAATGAGCAAGTTTCCTAAGATGCTCAGTGGTGAAGAAAAGGTGAAAAGGAAGGAAGGAAATAATTAGTAGAAATGGGATACACACACACACACACACACACACACACACACACACATTCATCATTGGTTTTCATATGCTTTAAAATAATGTACATATGCTTTTTGTGTCCTGGATGTGTTCCTTAAAGGGTTTATATAAATCACATTTTGTAAGCCAAATTATACAACAAAGATCCACTAGAGGTACCCCGTGGTGACTTCTTTTGTAAAATTATTTTTTAATGTTACACACTAAATTAACCTGTTTGTAATGCTAGATGGTTATTATGTGTTAAATGAATTTTTTTGCAGATTTTCATTTTTAATACTTTTATTTGTACATTATAGTCTCACATCATAATGCAGTTCTTAGTGATAGAGGCATACCTGCACACAGTGCTTGGGGGGGTTTTCCCCAGCTCCCTGCCCACTGCTCCCCTCTCCACACAGAGTATTGAGGTTGACATTGGTACTCTCACATATGTATGTAATGTCAATTAAGTGATTCCTTCATTGATTCTTCTTCCGCCTCTTCTATCTTCCCCTAAACCACCTCCCTGGCTTCACTACAGTTTCTCCTTTATCTGAAATCCCTTTGGAATCCCAGTTACCCCTAGATTCTGCATATGAGAGAAAACATATGACCCTTCACTTTCTGTGACTGACTAATCTCACTTAGCATAATGTTCTCCAGATTCATCAATTTTCCTGCAAATGACATGATTTTGTCATGTCATTTTTTATTGCTGAGCAGAATTCCATTGTGTGTATATCCAATAATTTTGTAATCCATTCATCCATTTATGGACACTTAGGTTGGTTCTATAACTTGGCTATTGTGAATTGTGCTTCTATAAACCTGGCTATACATATATTACTATAATATTCTGATTTTGGAAACATATCCAGGAGTGATATAGCTGGATCATATGGTAGATCCATTCCCAATTTTCTAAAGAATCTCCACAATGATCTCTATAGTGGCCACACTAATTTGCAATCCCACCAACAGTATAGAAGAGTTCCTATTTCCTAACATCCTCACTAGCATTTATTGTTGTATCACTTTTTGACGACTACAATTCTGATTGAAGTTAAATGAAATTTCAATGTATTTTTGATTTGCGTCTCCCTGATTGCTAATGCCGATGAATATTTTTTCGTGTATTTATTGACCATTTGTATCTCTTCTTTTGTGATGTGTCTATTTAGTTTAATTGCCTATTTCTTGATTGGGTTATTAGTATTTTTAGTGTGAAGTCTTTTAAGTTCTTTGTATATTCTACATATAAGTGCTCTGAAAGAGAAATAGCTGGCAAAGTTCTCCAATTCTATAGGTTCTCTCTTTAGCCTCTTCCTTTGATGAGCAGAAACTTTTTAGTTGAATGCCATTCCATTTAATAATTCTTGTTTTAATATCCTGAGCTTTGGGAGTCTTATTGAGAAAGTTTCTACCTGTTCCTATATGTTGAAGTGTTGGATCTATATCCTCTTCTAGTAACTTCAAAGTCTGGTCTAATTTCCAGCTCTTTGATACTTATTTTTTAATGGAAAGTTTTATTTCAAGCTGGTGAAAAAGTCTAGATACCTCTAATTTTTTCCACATATTTGTGGCCACTACTCTCATTTCCCCATCCTCTTATCCTGCTGCCCTTGCCTTGAGCTCCTACTCTACCTTCTTTCATCTTTAGGTAAATTTCCCTGAGCACCTAGCATTCTTGACAGGAGCTCACAGCCCAGATTTCATGGTTTCACTGTTAGACTATTAATGTATTAAATTTATACCCCTTTATTTTGGACCTTTCCTCCCTGTCTTCTCTCTCTTCTCTCCTTACTTTTTAATTTCATAGTTTTAATTCAACAGATGAGTTTGACATCTGCTGAGTCAGCCCTGGGTCACTTTCCAGCCCGTTGTGCATGAGTAATTGACTTTGGCTAGACATACCCAAATTAAATCCTCAGATTGCCTTAGCTTTAACGGAATTTCACTGGCATTCCTCTCTGCTCTTCATAATGCATTCCCTGTGGAATTTTATTGTAATTGTCAGACAGAGATGGGGGGAGACTTGTGCTCAGACTAATTGACTTTACAGCAAGATTGCTTCTATTGAATCTACACATCTAATTCAGTTTCAGTCAATGGAAAGAGCCCTGTAATAGGACACAGCAGATCTGATTCCTATTTCTTGGATAGATTATATAACTTCACTCTTTCTTTATAGGTATGAGGGCTGGAGGAAGTGATCTTTAGCATTCTTTTCTAGTTCTTCACAATTCTGTGGCTACTAAACTGGCCCTATGCTCAGTTGTGTGGAAGTTTTTTTGTGTAAGTAGTTTATTTTCCCTCATAGAACTAAGTAGGTGACAGTCAACATCACCTCAATGAGCAGGTCAGCTTCACTTCTCCTGCAGGAAACCTTCTTGTGCCAAATTTCCATCAAATCTCATCAACTGTCTTGTCCATTCAGTTAATGAGAGTTTGATGAGGCATCTCTTATTTCCATCCCTCAACAATAATTTATATAACAGTGTTTTTGTAAATCTGTGTCAAATACTTCTTTTCTGTAGTACTTAGTAATTTAACCAAAGATTCATGTAAATGTTTCCTTTGAGATTATATAACAATCTTAAAAGCCATCCCCAGAAAACCAGCTATAGTCATCTGTCTATATTTCTGTAATAGAGTGTTCCAAAATTGTTAGAAATGTGAGGAGAATGCTATCATGACCATATCTGTGTATATTAAAGCTTCAGTATTTTTAATTGTGAAAAATAGCTATCCCATGAATTGAAATGTTAGTAAGACAAATGCATGCTCAGTATTAAAGCTGACAGAGCAGTGACTGGCAAAATCGAGTCACCGAACTAAAAGCCCATACAAATCAGATAGCCTTCAGTGCCTTTTAATTACCATTTTGGAATGGATTTTTACCACTAGGGAGAGATTTTAGGAAACTAAAACCAGTATTAGTATACGAATCTGAAAATTTGATAGTCATGTAATCTCTTTGTCAGTGATGTGAACTTCAACTAAACTAAAATGATAATATGCAGTGCCATTATATTTTGCACAAAGACTTAGGAAATATACATTATTCATCTATTTTCTAGCTGAGTTAAGCCCCATTTTATCCTAAACTAACCCAGATCCAGTTTTTATGTTTCTAGAAACACCATCTATAAGTGACCTTTAATAGGATTACTTTTATGATCTAAAAGGGACATTGTCTGGACATCTCTATAGTTAGACAAGAAAAGCAACCATGGTTAAAGCTAGATAAATTGATCTTATTGTCTAACTTTATTCTGATTCACACTAATTGACAAAATCCCACTTTTTTGGGAAACTACTGCAAATCAATGATATTAATTTACTTATTGGGTTTTCATTTACCCAAATAACCAAATTCTATATTTTTTTCAGGAATCTTATGTTTTTTCTTAGAAATGTTAACCAGAAGGCAGTGATAAATTCAGATTTCATTGTATGTTTAGCAATGCTGATATTTCATAAATAAATTTGCATTGTAGTTCTGCCAGAGGTCTTTTAACTAAAAAGTTTGAAAGCGTAACACTGATAGTCTTGAAATAATCAAAGTTTTGAGGAATGAAGTATTTGGGTAAAAACTATCATTTGATACTGATAAATTACAGGTAGTCTAAGCATTTTTAATTCTCAAATCTTAGGGGTTTTGTATTTCTGTAATGTTTCAGTTTTATTGATTTTTGCCCCACATTCAAATTTACTATAGCTGAAGTTTTTTAAAAAATACATTTCAAATTTACAGTTGGAACCTACAGTTCTATATCTGTGAGTTTCACATCTGTGGATTCAACCAATCACAGATTGAAAATATATGGAAAAAATGTATCTGTACTGAACAAGTTGCAGGTTTTTTTTTTTTCATCGTTCCCTAAGTAATATAGTATGATACTATCTACATGTCATTCACATTATGTTAAGTTTTATAAGTAATCTAGAGAGGACATAAAACATATAGCAGGATGTGCATAGGATATATGCAGCCATTATAATTTTTATACAAGGAATTGGACCATTTGCAGATTTTAGTATTCATGGAGGGTCTTTTTTAAATATCTTTTTTTTTGTCCTATTACTTTAAACTTTACTGTGTCATTATATATTATAGTTGTGTGTCTTGCAAAAAATGTAAAACCCCAATTTAAAATATCTCTCCTCTGTATTTATTTCCCTCTGTGTTTATTCTTATCAATATAGTTTTATGTCCACATTTTATTTTGTGCTATGTGTGTACATATGCTTTCTATGCTTTTCAAAAATAGTGTTCTCAGCCGGGCGTGGTGACGCACGCTTGTAATCCCAGCATTCGGGAGGCTGAGACCGGAGGATCCGGGTTTGCGACCAGCCTCAGCTACCTAGTGAGGCACTTCGCAACTTAGTGAGACCCGGTTTCAAAATAAAGAATAAAAAAATAGGGCTGGGAGTGTAACTCAGAGGTAGAATGCCCCTGAGTTCAATCCCTAGTACCGCAAAAAAAAAAAAAAATAGTGTTCTCTTATATCAAATGAAAATGTTTGTTCTTGCAGCTACTATTAACACAACAGTGTTGACCAGGTACTTGTGTCACATGGTGTAAGAAAACACATGTTTCTGCCTCTAGTAAGAGAATTGAAGCTTGGGATCATGGGAGGCGATAGATAAAACAAGACTGGTAAACTACATAAAGGCCATGCTGATATGCCATATTAGGAATCTGGTTTACATTCTATCTGCTCTTGTCACTACTGAAAGATTTATGTAGAGGAATGGGATCATACATTTCAATTTAGAAATATAATTACAATTATAGAAGAACCAACTGGAGGGGAGTCGTGTAGAAAGGTGGGGAATACAGTTGAGGCTGGGGCAGGAAGTGCCATTAGAAAATCACTACAATAATCTACATGATGAATGACGAAGCAGTGGTAGTGAATTTGAAGACGAACAAATAGATTTTCAATACATCTAGGAGGAGGAATCACTAGTTCATAATTACCAATTATGGATGTGGGGACGGAGTGGAATGGATGACGGCAGGTCTCCAGCCTGGGCGACTGAATGCATGGTTGGAGTCACTGAGAAAGCATAGGAAACGGCAGCAACATCGGGGACTTTACCTGCTAGGGGAGGGCTCTGTGGACTGTTATGATAGAATGAGATATAAGATTATTTAGTTAACTATTTAGATGGCAAACCTGCTTAGAAAAGGATGCAAAAAAATAGAGAGATGGTCTCCTAATAGAAGAACATCCAGATCCTAGAATTCAGTGAAAACAATATGTAGGAAGAGTAATTAATTACATAAATAAATATTAAGAAATATATTTGTTTAAATGGCAGGCATCTAAAAGTTTTACCAGAGATTATGAACACACAAGAATTTAGTTTAAAAATGTTCTACATAAGTTTCAGAAATTTTAAATTTCATTTGTTGCCAAGAGAACACATGTATTTCAAGTGCTGATCTTCAAATCAAATCTAATTTAATTAACAAAGGGAAATCAAGTTTTGCAAACAAAGGGAATTTTGGTTAGCAAACATGTACCTCCTATTTAGATTGTTTCTCAGTAATATTCAGTAATATTTATTTTTAAAAGTTCTCAGCATATGAATAGATAGGCTAAGTTGGTCACAACATAGCAAAATAGACTGCTATGGCTCTGAAATAAAACAAAGGATGTCTTGTCAAATATTTAACTCTAAGCAAAGATGAAGAAGAAGTTGTTTGGTATGTAAATCATCTTCTGCTTTATTCTTATGCTCTTACTCTTGCCAGCACATGTAAAAGTTTAGGGAAGTTGTGTGACTCTTTGTTAGCATCAATATCAACACGTCTCTAACCTTCTCTGCTATGGAGCATCTACCTGTCTAGCTTGCTTTTTGTCTTTCCCATTTAATACACAATATTAAACCTCTTGATTTAATGTCACAAGGCAGTAATACAAAGCTGAATCTGACTTTCAACAGGTAGCTTGTTGCTGAACATTTACAGGTATTTGCTCAAATGGAATTGCTTAGAGTTACTATATTTATCAAAGTCATTTTAGGATGAAGTTTTCAAATTCCACTTTACACAGTATTTCTGAATGTGTCTTTAGAAAATATTTTCTTCCAATAAGTTGAAAAGACAGAAAGTCTGAATAGTCTCTAATTAGCTCAGATAAATGTATAAGTGATTGACACAAACATATATTATTAAGTTAACTTATCTTTGAGACTGATGTCATAAATGGCAGTCTTGATCTTTTGTCTTTGTTGTAGAACTACTGTTATTTAGGTAATTATTTTGATCCAGGATTATTTTAAAAATTTAAAAATATATCTGATAGCACCTCTATTTGTATTAGGAGAACCTCTAAGTAAGTAGGAAGTTATTGAAGCTATCCTTAAAATATCAATCTTCCATTTAACATTATTTTTCAGCAGATATTTCAGACCTACATATGCAGTCAATTATTTTAGGCAGTAGAGGGTAAGGAGAGTAAGATAATATACAGTGTAAACTTACGTAGTTTTCAGCCTAGTAAAGGAAATTTTAAAATATTTGTAAATAGGTAAAATAAAACATACTGGATTTATATATAGAAGTTGTTATAGGATATAGTAGTAGGTAATATAAGAATAATTTATAAGTTTATAGAATACAGTGATAATGTAATAAACCTCTGAGCACAATGTCTAACACATTATAATAACTCCATAAATAATAGTTCTTATTACATGTATGTAACAAAGATGGGATTATCTAATTCCACATGTGGGATTCCAGAAAGGTTTGTAGAGGCAATAATACTTGTATTGAACCTTGAGGATGAGGAGGAATACATTAGGGGAAAGGATCATTCAAGTAGAAGAAGTAGTGTGAGCAAAGTCATGAATGTGTATGAGTTTCAGTAGCTAGCATGGATAAGTGGTAGGTAAGAAGCGAATCAATACCCACTGACAAAACTAGAGATGTAGAAAAGAACTGGGTCATAGGGGATCCTGTAAGTCATTCTCGGATTTGAACTTTATCCTATAAAAGCTTTGGTAAGGTGGGAAACTTTCTCTTTGCATTTTGAAGGGATCATCTGGTGACTGTGTAGAGAATGAATTAAGAGAGGTACATCTAGATGCAAGGGGTCCAGCTAGGTGACTGCCACCATAGTCCATGTAGGAGGTGACGAGAACATGAACCAAGGTAGTAGCTGTGGGTATGAAGAGGAAACTGACCATATGACCTTGAAAAAGTAAGATCCTGTGTAACCCCCAGGTCTTGGTAATAGATTGGATGTGAGAAATAAGAGAAAGATGTCTTCAATAACACTTAAAGTTCTATCATAGAGGTCTAGTGATGGTGATGCTATTCATTGAGATCAGAAATACAAAAGGAGAAGCAGACCAAGTGAAGATTTTGGATTTGATTTAGTACTGCTGCATCTGCAGTATTTCTGTGCTGTTCAAGCCGTGATATTTCAGGGGAGTTGGAAACATATTTTTTGCTGATATGATGAATCTTGAGGTAGAGATCTATATTTATGAGTTATTAGCATGCCCCTGCCACGAGAAGAAGAGAAACCTAGACATACCAAAATGGAAGTGGCAGGAAGAGAGAGACCCTGTGAGGAATTCTGTCTTGGTGATGTGGTGGGTTGTGGTGTTAGCTGAGCCTATATTCCCTACCCTTTCCATCTTGGTTTCCCAGTTTCATATTTCCTGTAACTTTCTACAGATTTTAAATTATTTACATAATATCTGGAGTTTCTCAGAGGACTGATATTTTATAAAAGTTGTTCATGATAATTCTTAGGTATACACAAGCCTATGACTGTACACTGGAAATACTATTAAGTATACTAAAATAGTCATTAGACTGTTCCTTATCTATGTATCAGAACCTGGACTATCTGCAACTTCCATTTGATGGCAAGTCAGGATTTTGATGGCATAGTGACACTATGTCAAAGTATAACCTTCTTAAGAGTGAAGAATTGCAATGTGAATCTAAGGTCTCCACAGAGCTTAGCACTATTTTTATATCATTTGGTGTTATAACTTTACTACAGCTGCTTTTTCCATATTTTTAGAATCAATATGCTTGAGAAACTAGGAATTGTAGATATTTGGTAATTGAGGGATCTGAAAATAGGAATGTTCATAGACTTCTGTTTTTAAAGAGACTCATACTGAGCTTTATTCCATTTATTGAGTGAGCTAATTTGTTCCAGACTGTAACCAATTTAGAGGCAAATTTCAGACTTATTAAAGGTGTGATTAACAGAGACCAGGCAACCCCATTTTTAACTACTTTAAAAATCCATAGAGAGGCCAGAGAGGACTTTTTATTCCTTCCTTCTTTTTTCCTCTTCAATCATTGAAGTAATGAAGTATTTATATTTTTATGTTATTTATAGGCTTTTCTATAGGGGGATTTCCACTCATGTGAGTTGATGACGGCAAGCGCATGAAGGCTGCTTGTTTCTAGGGGCTTATCTTAGTTCAGATAGTTCAGCCAGGCAGGGTTTAGATTCTCTAAGGAAAAATTAAACCTTTTATTTCAGTCACTCAGTCTGTTCAGCAAGTTACATTGTCCTGCTGTATCTAGCAATGCACCAGGTATTGTGAGAAAACATAACACAGATGAAACTTTTGCCTTTGAGGAGCTTAGCCTCAAATAGCAGGAGCAGCTAGACAGCAGTTGTCTAGGAATAAATCAGATAAATGAGACACAAGTTTGTAATAATAAATTATAAAGCTTCAATGGAGGACATAAAGAAGACTTAACTAAGCCAGGCAGAGTGGTACATACCTGTAATCCCAGTTCTTGGGAGGCCGAGACAGGAGGATCACAAGTTCGAGGCCAGCCTCAGCAACTTAGTGAGACCCACAGTAACTTAGTGAGACCCTGTTTCAAAATTTAAAAAAAATTTTTTAAAAAGGGTTGGGGGAGCTGGGCACGGTGTTGCATACCTGTAACCCCAGTACTTCAGAGGCTGAGGCAGGAGGATCACAGGTTCAAAGCCAGCCTCAGCAGCCTAGGGAGACCTTGTTTCAGTATAAAAAACAAAAAGGCTGGGGTGCTGCTCAGGGGTAGAGTGTCTTGTAGGTTGAATCCCCAGTACTATACTATACACCCCCACACACACCCCTAAGTAAACTTGAGAAGCAAAATATATTCATTGATTAGAAGACTACAACTAATAAAGATTTCTATTTCTTCCACACAGTCTGAAATATATGTTCAATGGGAGATTGGATTTGGTCCATTTTAATCATTTATATTTTCACCATTAGAAGGCACTCAATAAATATTTGTTGAATGAATGCTATCTGAAAATTCAATAAAAATCCGATTTTTAAAAAACTGGATGCACCTGGACAAGTTGAACCCAAAATCCAGGTTCATAGATGGAAGAATAAGCATTGTCATTGAAGAAGCATAGTTCTGCCTAGCCAGAATGTGGTAGATTGTTATTTCTGGTGGTGGTCACGACACTATTTCTCTTCCTATATGCTTGTTAGTAATGTGAAATTGCCACACTCCCATCAAGAGGTGCAGTGTATTTACACTTTCTTTAGAGCTTATTTGGACCACAGAATAAGGCAGAGGTGTCTTCTTTGAGTAACTTCTGTGGCTGGGGCTCAAAAGATCTGTAACCTCTGCCTTTGCTTATGGAACATTATTTTTGGTTTCTTTGCCCTGCAAAGCCCAAATAGCCACACACAGAGAGACCAATGTGGAAGAAAAGAAAGGCTTCTGGTTGACATCCCAGCAGAGCTCCTGCCTGGCAGCCAGTACCAAATGTCAAGCAGCGAGTGAGGCTATTTTGGACCTCATCACTGTCCTAGCACCTGAGCAGACACCATGGGAAGCAGAATATTGTCATTCACAAAGTCATGGAAAATAATGATGCCCCCCAAAATATCTACAAGTTTTGTTTTACAGCAATAAGTAACAGAAACATCAATATAAACACTTATTATAAAGCTATAATAAGCCGGGCGTGGTGGCACACGCTTGTAATCCCAGCATTCGGGAGGCTGAGACCGGAGGATCCAGGTTCGCAGCCAGCCTGAGCCTAGTGAGGCTCTCCGCAACTTAGTGAGACTCAGTTTTAAAATAAAGAATAAAAAATAGGGCTGGGGATATAGCTCAGAGGTAGAATGCCTCTGAGTTCAATCCCCAATACTGCAAAAAATAATAATAATAAATAAATAAATAAATAAAGCTATAATATTTGAAGCAGTATGATAATGATACGGGCATAGGAAAGTAGTCAAAGTAAAAAAAAAAATGAGGGTCTTCATGGTCTTCACTCATAGGCTCATGGTATACCACTAAAAAGGCATTAAAAATTGGGCAGAAAAAGGGAGGAATGGTTTAAATAATTATGAAAGGTATTCACAAGGAAAAAGAAAAATTAGATACCTTCTTCATATTATAAGCAACAGGTTGATTAAAGAAATATGATTAATAAAATGTTAAAACTGAGATAAGAAAATGTTTATATAACTCTGAGATAAAAAGAACTTAACAAATAAGGCACTAAATATTAAATGAAAATGTGGAGACATTTAATTAGCATTTACAATTCTGTTTGATAAAGTGTTATCATAAAGTTAGAAGTCAAGCCAGAAACTTGAAGAAGATATTTTTAATGCATAGAACTGGAACTGTCAAATGATTTCTTATCCAGATAATACTAAGAACTCATGTAAACTAAAATAATAATAAGAAGAAAAAGTCTCAGGTAGGTTAAAAATCCCTCAAACAAACTATATAACATAGGGAAAATTTTTGTACAAGTAATTTATTTTTATTTTTAATTTTTTTGTGGTATGGGGATTGAACCCAGAGGCATTCTACCTCTGAGCCACGCCACAGACCTTTTTATTTCTTTTGAGACAGGGTCTCTCTAGGTTGTTGAGAGTCTCACTAAGTTGCTTATCTTTGAACTTGAGATCCTCCTATTTCAGCCTCACAAGTATTGGGACTACAGGCATTTGCCAACACACTTAGCTTTATAAGTAATTATTAAAAAGGAAAACCAAAGGACAAAGATAAAACAAAATACTTTTATGTTTCTATGTATTGGTTAAAATAAATTCAATTTAAAAAGATACTTAGCTTCACCAATAATTAAGAAAATAACAATTAAATCAACTATAAAGTTAAATCTCATACTCATTAAATGTTAAAAATTAAGGCATGATAATACCAGATATCTAGGAAGTACAGGAGCTGAAACTTTTATTCAATGCTGGCTGGAATATAAATTGATATTAATTCTTTGGAGAGCAATTTGGGAACATCTGGTAAAGCTGAGGAAGTTCATATTCAAATCATTGAAGTGCCAAGAAGACATACAGGAATGTTTGCTGCAGAGCAGTTTATAGCACTGAAAAGAATGAGAAATAACCTCAATGTCCTAGTTACTGTAAAAAGCTCATTCTGACCAGAAAGTCTTACGCAGGGTGGGATGGATGAGAGAGATGGAGTTGCTAAGTTCAGTTTGAACATGCCTTAGTTGATATAAGAGTGAGACCAAGAGATGCAGGAAACATTGCAGTTAGAGCTCCAAGTCAGCGTAAGAGATTCATTTAGACTAAAGATAGACTACTAGAGGTAGTTAAATTTGGATTTTACTTTAAGACAGGGACTAGATCAAGTCAACTATGCAAAATACACAGTGAAAGAAGATCCAAGAGAAACACGGAGAGAGGAAGTACAGAAGCTAATGGCCACAGAAGTGGTAAGCAGACGGCATTCTCTACAATGAGGAGGTTGTCCTTGGCAAAATAATCAAAACTGATTAAATAAATGTATTTAAGATTATCTTAGCAATTACATATAGAGGGGCTAGAAAAAATGCTGGGTATAATATAGTTTGTGAAGCTTAAAGAGCACAGAGTTCTCACAAATATTCCTAATAAGATATTTTGTTTTCACCAGGTCTATAAAATATCTGTTTTGTTAGTGTTATCTTTCCATATTCAAATAAGCATTTTAACTACCTCAAAAATCAGAGTAAATGGAATTGACACAAAACATGACTGTATCACCTGTTTTGTAATGTTAATATAATTTTCTGAGATGATATTGATAAAAATATCCCCTTTAGAGGAAATGTTGTTTCAGAAGACTAAAATAACTCCCTGGATATTGGCACTTAGAAACCTATGTCTTGATTAGTAATGTATAGATCCTTTAAAAACCAATAACTTCCCTCAAATCACACTAATTTGCAAGATGAAATTTTGGAAACCTTGGTATAATGGTATTTTAAATTCACTGAATGATAAGTCAGAAAACCTTAAAGTGCTGTTAATGTACAAAACTCCTGTGGTGTATATTTTAGAATATTCTTCAAGGTCAGAGATTATTTTCTGAAGGGTTCTGAAGGGTTCTGAAGGGTTCTTCATCTCATAAGACATGTACCACCAACTAATTCATTGGCATTTTTATCACTGTCTGACACATGCCACCTGATTGCCCTGAAATTGTTAAATGTTCATGAACATAAACATGACACTGTGCTTGTCCCTCCATTCAGAGAAAATTAACTACTGACTCTACTGTGTCTCCTGGAAGTGACAGGATGAGGATGCCCATAATGCTAGTGGCATTCTGCTGAATTGAATAAGACTCCGGTATTGGGAAAGGATGGCTTTTGGTTCCATAGCTCCATGTATGAACATTGTCATGTAGCGAGATATACAAATCCAGACTGCCCAAATGAATCCCAGAGGTTCAATATTGACTTTGCTCTATGCATCCAGGATCCAAGTGGCTGAGAGGAATGGACACTTCTCTGGTCCACACCTGGCTCCTAACTTGCTGAGTTGTCTTGAGAAGCATTTGCTCTCTCTATATCTCAGTTTCTTTGAATGCTAAATGTGGACATTAGATTAGAATTAGATGATTTCTAGTTCTTTCCATGATTCTCCAGGTGTCTATGTATAAAAAACTAGAAATCTTTCATGTGAAAATAGTCTATGAAAGTCTGGAATAATATGGCAATTAGAAATTCCACACATAAAGTACTTTCAACAACTGTACAGTTTATTCTTTATTTCCTGAGATCTTGAAATAATGGGTGGGGGTGGGCCTGTTTACTTCTTTCCTATTTAAATAGAAACAAGGATGTGGCTATTAAGAACAGGGCTGAACATGTGGCTATAGTGTGGTAGCTCAAAAGGCGGGGCTGTAGTTTTTGAGTTTCCTTGTTTGGCCACACACAGCAGACTTTGGGTGGCTGCAGTAGATATTGGGAAGCAATGGAATTCACTGGCTTCACTTTATTGCTTTTACCATGAAAGAGGACCTGACTTGGTTGGTGAACCAAATTCACCTGAACAAGATAGGGAAATTTGCTAAAAGCTTAATATCTACTGACAAGCTTAAAAAAAAAAAAGAAGAAGAAGAAGACTTCTGAACCCATCTCATTGAAATGAGCTTTCTAATTCAAGTACTTGGGATGCTTAGATAGGAGGATCTCAGGTTCAAGCCAGCCTCAGCAATTTAGCAAGGTCCTCTGCAACTTAGGGAGACCTGGATTCAAAGTAAGAAAATAATAATGAGGCCGAAGATATGGCTTGGATGTAGAATGCCCCTGGGTTTAATCCCTAGTACCATACACATAAAAATAATGATGCAATTCATGCTCTTTGATATTTTACATTCCAGTGGGCAACAAAAGTATCTGTTTCCTGGATGGGTTCAGACCAGTAGCAAAATATGATACGATATGAAATTAATTTTCCAAGGAAATTTATTAAAAATTAATTTCGAGGTAAACTTTGTAACATTTAAATGAGTAAGCTTATTCTATAAAAACTGTTACGTTAGATAAGCTATTCACACCTATATACAAAAAGCTCTTTTAAAATGTATGTAGATCTCTTCACTTACTCCTTTTGTTTGTCAGCTAACATGGACATTTAATCTGATAAATGTATCAGGCTAACCACTCCTAACAAGACATATAATTTAACTATAAATATGGTACCTGCAGCACTCACTTTATTCTTTTAATGAAGTAAAACCATATTTAGTGAATTAAACCAGTCTAATTCTGTTATACATAAAATATAATCAGAACCAAATTTTTTAAATAATATTTCATATTGAGTGAATTTTTTTCTGCTTTGATGCTTTTTTCTATGGACTTTTAGAAAATAAATTGATGTGTATTAACAATGTGAGAGCTCTATGCTGTGTTCTGAAAAAACAATTGATTAATTCAAGAGTTACGTATCAAACCCTTCAAGGGCCCTCCAGTAGTCTCAACAGGAGAAGAAAGACAAATGAGATGTTGGTTCACTTTCAAAGAGTTTTTACTCCAAATCTCAGTTTTCATTTCTAGCTGCCAGATAAGAGCCATCAAAGTTAAACAGATACAATGTCCAGGAAATTCAAGAAAGGGATAAAACACTTTTGATCATTGCTATGAAAGGTAATGAGATTGACAAAGGAAAGTTTGCAAAGGGAGTTTCTGAAAGATGAGAGAAATAAGTAGGGACCAAATCTCAGGGAACACCTTGATATGTAAGGAAATGAAAAGGAGGATGAGCTTGCAAGGAGTAGTGAAGAGGAGGACCTGGTGACATTTAAATGTCACCATTGGGTGGGTAAAGGGAGAAGAGCAGAGTTTCAGAAAAGATGGTAATTTTACATGCATTGCTGTTATTAGGAAAAGAGCTTAAATTAAAAATAAAATTATACTCCTTTCCTTTCCTTATTTTAGCTTCTGGTATTATGAGGAGACCTGATCAGACTGCAGAATGTTTTGCAGGCTTTTAAACATGAACTGATGGTTTGGGCAGTCAGAAGAACTGATGTAACATAGTAAGTCATAATGAAAACATCAGCTTCTTCACCACACTGAAAATACCTCATGCTGGTCTAAAAATGTATTTACCTCCAGAATAAAATTGTCACATTGACCTGCAAATAAAAATCACACACTACTCAGGGGTCAGAGCTTTCCAATTAGGAAGGAGGTTGAGTTTCTGGAATGGCAGTAGACAATATAGACTTTAGATGAATATCTGTGTAATAGCTAGCAAATTATTATATTGACTCATGTTGATTTGGTGGATTTCTGCCAAATCATAATCTAGGTTAAATTACTAAATTCCATATTATCTGAATCCAAAAACTAAAAAGCTTGAATTTGATCTTCTCAATGGTCCTATGATGAAATATTATTTGGAGAATTAGTTTTAAATAAATGAAAATACTTGAGTTAAATGATTAGGGAACATGATCCAAGTTCATGATGCCAGGCAGTTGGGAAGGAATTGGAAATTTGAATTTGGTTTCTATCTTCAAAACCTGTTCTCTTTCACTCTACCACTACAAAACACAATTAATTATTGACCAAAAGACAAAATCATATTACATAAAGTTTTAATGTTAGTTGTATTCCATTATATTTTAATTATTTAAAAATTTGTAACCCATCTTTGGTATGCTAGGAATGTTTATTGAAAAGACCCCTTCGATTAATATGAAAACCTTATTTTTTCAAAATATTCTCTATTAAAAGAAGTTAACTTATTGCAGATTAAATTAAACTATAAAGCCATTGCTTAAATGTGAAATCAGAATCAAAATTCATTCTTGCAAAATTTATCCAAATTTAGTTATCATGAGATAGAATCACAGAAATGGAATAGTTTTGAAATTTTAATTTTGCCAATGTCTTACCAATGTCTGACAATGTCTTATGTTCTATTTTTAATGTGCACTATTATGTCTTTGAAAGGAAAAAATGGTGTTTCAAAGTTAACGTCACAAAGTTTAAGGGCCAGATGTTTCCTCAGTGGTTAGTGGTGGTGAGATAGTGATAACTGGGTGAATTTTAATGACAATGCTGTCGATGATAACTGGATTAATCCTCCTTTTGTTTTAGAGCCCAGTGGAAACCAAATTAGACAAAAACAAAGCATCCTTAAGCATCTTCACTTGGTTCAGACCTCAAACTTCAGCATTATTTTTGACTCTCTTCTGACTCTTCAGTCCCATGCTCTATCATAAGGAAATCCTTTCACCACTACCTTCATAAATATGTCCACAGACTCTGACAGCTGCTCACAGTGCCAGGTCTCACCTGAATTAATGCTATTCCCTTACATATGCCTCTCTAACTCTGCTCCCCTATTAAAATGTGAGTCAGATCATGTCATTCAGAGGAAAAGCTGAGTCCTCATAACACACTCCACTCCTGTCTGATATTAGTACTGCCTTGTCCCCACTGATTGATTGATAAAAGAGCCCATGTCAGTGTCCTGTTGTAACAGCTCTAGCTATGCTATCTGTTCAGATCATCTTCTGCATGGCTGCTTGATTTCTTCCTCATGCGGCCTTCAGATCTTTACTCATATATCAGCTTGCTTGTGAAGACAGTTCTCAGTGTCTGACTCTGGACACTTATTCAAATGTAAACTTCATGAGTATAATATTTTTTGGCTGTTTGGTTTACTGTTATATCTCATGACTAGTATAATTCCAAAGAAGGTGTTATTATCAATAAGTATTTGTTAAATGTATAAATTAAGAGATGAGGCTATAAATGACTATCATATGTGTCATTTAACTGCTATGTTAAATATGAAACAAGCAGTATTATCTCCATTTGATTGATATAATGAAATGATCAACCTGATCACCATGGAGTTGTCAAGCCAACTTACCTCTTATAGTTACCTATGGTTGATTAATTCTAAAATTCTCACTATGTAAGATAAGATATTATCTGTTTCATTCTCCTATAAACTACACAGTATATTCTCAAGAATAAATAGGGTTTTCAATGTAAATTTAGAACACCAAAGTCTTACTTGTCTAATCAATTCAACAAATACTTATTGAGGACCTCAGGTATATAAGCATCGTTGTAGCCACTGGGACACACTGATGAACAAGACAGACAACTCGGAAGATGACACTTAGTGAAACGGAGACACAGAGTAAGGAGAAAAGATTAGAGTTGTAAGCACAGTGCAAAGGATTAACAGGAGGTGAGGTAGTAGTGACTAAGGCCAGTTGGCTTGGGTTGCCCTCCCAACCTGCTCTTTGCCCTTCTCCACCTTGCTGTGTGTCTCAGGAGGCTGATCTTTATGGCCTGTGTCATTGAACAACTTGCCATTGGCCCCTGGTTGTGTTGGGTTTGACCATGAAACCATCTGCAGAAGAACTAGAGAAGGGGTGACGGCTGGCTATACATTCCTCTGGATCCTCCCTGCCAGGCCCCCACTAATTGGCAATGACTATTGTTCTCCACCTAAGGCCATACACCTGTTGGGTGACACTCTCCATGTATTTTCATGCTCCAAGTTTAAGGAACTGCTCCTTTTCTTATTCTTTTCACCTCTAGAGTTGCTAACCATTTATTCTTGGCTCTTGTAGTATCAGAATATTCAATTTTGTTCAATATCATAACAATTCTTTAACTTTTACAACAAAAATATTGCATTACTATATCCAGTAGTCTTTTTTATTAATTAAGCTACATGAGTGTGTCATTTATTTCCTACTTGCCCAGAATAGGTGAAGGTGCTTAGGAAAGGCCTCTCTGATAAACTAATAGATAATGTGAATCTTATAGAAGGTAACCATGAGAGAAATATTCAGTGAAGAACATTCTAGACAAAGAGAACATCTGAGACAAAGAAACTAAGGTAGGGCTAAGCTTTGTATGTTTGTAGAACTGAAGGACTTTAGCTTCAGTGTAGTGTAAAAGAGAGGGTTGTAAGAAATGCAGGTTTATATAGGCAGGTGCTAGGTATCCTACCTCAAATTAATGTCTTTGTTGTAATTAAAAAATAAAGCAAGAAAAATGTACTGGTAAAGTGTAATATTTTGTATGGTCTTTACCTAATTCTGTTTACTTGTGAGTTCTGTGAGTAGTGAAAGGAAATTACAAAATATAAATTATTAACATTTTCATTTTCCTTTATTTGTAGCATATTTTCTTAAGTCATTTAAGTATCATTGCAAAAGAAAAGCATGAAGAATGTAAATAATTAATAAGGCAAGCCTTCTGTAAGCCATATTTGCTATTTACCCTAATAACATTGAAAGGAATCATTAACTCTTTGAGAAGTAATTTGCACATCAAGTTTATATAGCAGTTTATTGTAAAAAATCTGTCTTCATTGCTTTCTTATGCCAGTGAAACCAAATCACTTAAGAAGCACAGATTGTCCTTAGCGTTACCCTTGATAATTCACCTTGTCTCTCATCTGTACAAATGTACAGATTGATCAAAATTGATCAATTGATCAGATTGATCAATTGATCAAATGATCAATTTCATCTGCCACCCCCATGCAAGAAGAAATTCACTTCTTAGACTTCGTGCCTTCCTTCTTGTTCTTCCATCCTTTTATTTACTACTCGAATTTGTTGTATTCACATATTCAGAATAATTTCTATTTTCTTGGTCTCCCCCTAGCAAGTTGTTAACTATCTCCTGAATTCTTAGATCTCTATCTGACAAGTGAAATCACATTCTGAAATAATTTTGCCACTTCTTAAAATATTCATTTCCAGCAAATGTATTATCTTGATCCAAAAAGTGGCTTTGGTAGTGAATAGCACCTGGAGTAGTGGCTGGCATGTGTGAAGTACTCAATAAGTATTTGTTGATGGAATGAATGTTTGAGAACACAATCTCTAGTGTAAAGAGATGATATTTAATACTGCTACATATTTAGCCTACCTAAGCATCAGTTATGATCAACTACATAATTATAGTCATAATAGTATCTATCATTTAGGGTTGTTCTAAGAATTAAGTGACATAATGCATACAGAGCCATAATGCATAGAACCTAGCACACAGGAAGCCCTCAAGTGTTAACTGTTATTTTTAACATTAATTATCAAGTAACCCAAGAAAAGTATACAGAAACAGATAGTAAATTATAATAGTAAAATTTTAGCAGGATTTATTTACCATCACATTTTTCATTGTTTTTTATAAGCATTTCTTATAAATATTAATTTATTAGTAAGTGAGGAGGTGAAAAGTAGAAATATCTAAGACTTAAGCTATGCTATACCATGTTTCCATTTATATTTTATATAGCTATATGTTAGAGTGGTGATATTACCCCTCTTTCTAACTCATGAATGGCATACTATTAAAGAATGCAACTATGTCCTTGTTCCCAACTAGACAAGAAATATTACATGTATGTTTCTTCCTTAATTACACCTACCTTAGAAGGATTATTTCAGGAGTAACTTTGATGCTAATTAAGGAACATACCTGTTAGACAAGGTTGTCAAAATATCTAAATACTCATCTCCCAATATAGCTATATGTATATATGCATGTGTATAAATATATTCATGACAGAACTCAGGGATATTAAACCAATATAGTATTCTTATAAAACATGGAGTTCTTTGTGTGTATTACTAGGGATTTAATCCCAGGGCATTCTACTCTGAGATACACATCCAACTCTATTTTATTTTGAAACAAGATCTCAATAAGTTGCTGAGAGTCTTGCTAAATTGCTGAGGCTGGGCTCAAACCTGAGATCCTCCTGTCCCAGCTTCCCAAGTACTGGGATTACAGGCATGCAACATCATGCCTGGCTAAACATAGAAAGTTCTTTATCTACCAGAGACAATTTACTACTTTATAAAATCTTTATTTGTTGGTTTTTTCTTTCCACCTGTACCTAGTCCATGAAGAGAGAATATCAATCCCACCAGACATTCAGCTGTAGATTTCTTATATATAACACAGTGCCACTTCTCACAGCAGGTAAATGTGTTGCCTTAATGAAAATGGAGTTTTCTCAATAGAATGCAAGAGTTTGGGATCTGCAAGCTATCTAGGGACACTGTACTTTAAAGCTCTTGATTTTATGGTATACCCATGGTGAAACAACTTGATTAACTTTACAGATCTTGACAATAAATGAGTTTGAATGGAATCCAAGCCTCTCTTTCTTTGATCACTGTTCTTTTTACCACACTGTGATGTTTCTGTCCTGATATCCTGAAATCTTCACTTAGTGAGGTCACATATGTGGGCTGTCTGCCAGGGCACCATCGCAATGTTGTGCCAAATGCTTTAGACAAGGTTATGGATGAAGGTACTTCTTCTTCACAGCCCTCACCATTAGTGTGTAGCTTTGGGTTTTGGATATTTGAAGCACTAGGGTTGATTCTCTCTCTCTCTTTCTCTCCCTTTTCCCCTCTCTCCTTCTCTATCTCAATGGATAATTTAAGTGTAATTTTAACCATTTCTCTGTTGTCAGTTTACATAAAAGCACTATAGTATCTGAGGATTTCTTTGTGTGTATGTGTGCCTACTCTGAACTATATGTCAGCCAGAGAGGCACAGAATAAACAGGGATAAAGAAGGAGATGGGAATGTGAAGGGAATCAATATACTCGCTATACATTTTTTTTTTTTTACTTTGTAAATTGAAATACTATTCCTCCAGGTATTATAAGTTCTATTTCCAAATAGTATATTGGGAAGGCTAATCAAAATAGCAACCTTTCACATATCTATTTCCCAGAGCTCATGGGAAAATTTAAAGGAAATGTATTCTCATAAATAAATCTGAGTTAATTAAAAGCCAGTCCGACAGTCAATGCATGGGATATTGTAAGAAAAAATGACATGCTATATTAAAGTGCCAAATGTATTTGAAAAAGCAGTATTTTATAGGAAGACATGTAATGAAAGATTCTCTTGCTAGATGCAATCATGGAGTTTTCTAAAGTTTCTATAAAAAGCAAGAAGTTCTTACTAAACATTGTAGATGAGTTCTTTGAAACCAAGTTTTCATTTTTTATTAAGATATACTGTGTTACTATGAATATTTCTAAAGTTTACATGTGAATAGTAGTTTATTACATATTAGTATTCTAGCATTAAACACCTCTGCATTTTCCCCTAAGGACTGCATGCATAGGATAACCTCTTTTGCTGTGGAGAAAGGCCACCCTTCGCATGTTTACCCTAACCCGCAATATATTTTTGGTCCTCTCAGCTTTGGGCCAGTGGTAGATTGACAGAAGAGAACCTTCAACGATGTTCTCATCTGGGGGGGTCGTCCAAAATAAATAGCTCATTAAAACCCCCAGTTTAGATGTCACTCCAGTTCAGAAGAATGCTGTCACTAGTCACTAAGAGCCACAACCACAAGTGCAGTCCTGCTCTACTTATGCCAAATCCTCCCTCAGGTGGGATTCTCATTCCTTCCCGTGACTGCTCCCCTTGGAAGGGCCCAGGCACCTGAATAAAACTCACAAGCGCCTAAACACAGATACATTACATGGGGCTGCCCTGCTTCAGACACCAGGGAGAGCTTTTGTTGGCATAATGCACCAGGGTATTCTTCCAGCTCCCTGTTCTTTGCTAATGCGGAGATGAGGAACACAGAGGGGGACTAGGAGAGGATGAAATCTGCTGCAGCCAGAGCCTCCATTTGTCTTTCTGCCGAATGTGCTAAGCTGTAGACCCTGCAGTGTTTTCAAAAATAATAAAAAAAATTTTTTTTGCTCATTAACTTTTTAAGTCTTGCTGATTTTGTGAAATCAACATAGCACATTGCAATTGATTTATGAAATGAAAAACTCCTGCCTGACCAGTAAGCTCAGCAGTCGCTGCTCTCAGCACCAGGCCCTTCTGCTCATTAGTGCACTTCCTTTAGCACTGCCTGAGCCAAGGGCTCCGTCAGAGCTGGAAGCCTCAATCCCTCTGCAGACAGGCTGTTTAAGATGTAGCTGCATGGTCTCCCTGGGTCTTCTGCTTTCTACCTGTCTCTTCCTACTCAGGTCAGCAGAAGGACTTCAGCTTCTTTTTCCCTAATGTCCTCAGAATATTGTACTGGAAAGGCATGGCTGCATTTATACCTGTCTTTTGACATTTTAATCTACTTGCTACTTTTCCTTTATCTCTTAGCTTATCTGACTTAGACTGTCTTTTGCCATCTGGCTTTGTCTATTCATTCATATCTTTTATTTTTTATAACCTCACCAGGTGAAAAACCTATGTTTTTTCTATTTTAATTATCTTTTTGGAACCTACAGTTCCATTTGTTGAACATATTTATTTATTTATTTATTTATTTATTTATTTATTTATTTATTTATTTATTTATTTATTTATTTATTTGCAGTACTGAGGATTGAACCCAGGGGCATTCTACCCCCGAGCTACACCCCCAGTCCTATTTTTATTGTTTATTTTGAAACAGGGTCTCACTAAGTTATGGAGAGCCTCACTAAGTACCTGAGGCTGGCCTCAAACCTGAATCCTCTGGTCTCAGCCTCCCAAGTACTGGGATTACAAGCGTGCCCCACCACGTCTGGCACATTAAACATTTTATACTTCTTGTCTACCCCTGCTTAAATATGTTTATGTGATACTTTTTAAAAAATGAACTGCTAACTTATTGAGACCCTGTTTCAAATCAAAATTAAAAAATGAAATAATGCTGGGGTGAAGCTCAAAGGCAGAATGCCCCTGTTTTCCATCCTCAGTGCTACTAAACAAACAAACAAACAAACAAACAAACTGCTAGAAGGGGTGCACATTCCTAGATGCTTTGCATTGAACTTTCTCAAGAAGCATGTCAGAAGAGTATTATCTCTGATTACAAGTGAGGAACCTGAGATTTACAGAGATTAACTTTCTTGAGTCATTCAACTATTGAATGCTGGTATTTGTTTGATGCCACAGCTTATGTTTCTTTTTTCTAGTACAAAATGATGTTTCAAGTTGCCTCTGTTTTATTTTAAATGCTTTACTAGTAAAATTGAGCTTTTGGCTACCTGTAAAGAGGCTCATTGTCTTTAGTGCTACTCTTCCAAATACCTCTGCCATTCAAACTACCAGAATGTAAAGAGCTTTACTTTAAGATTTCAGTCTACTCTAGGGTATTGGTTGGCTTATTCTTTTCCATTGAGGTTTTGTTTTGTTTTACTCTGTAGTGTTGTATGTATGGAGCCCCTTGTCTCATCATGAAAGACAGAGGGAATTATTCTCCTAAAGTCAAAAGTCACCAAGAGCAATCATCTAACCTAGGAAAATGGAAAGATGCTTGAACCAGACAGGCAACCTTTGGAAGCTGCCTGTGGATTTCATCTTGTCTTTGCTCTTTTGATACTGCTTTGGGTGTGAGTAATGGGCGCCATTATAGGACACTGCAGCAATAAGAATGTGATACAATGCCCTTACTTCTTAAGTGGCTGAAACACCTGGAGTTTCCCCATACACGTACCATGTATTGCAGTTCTGGGCCATGCCATATCCATGCCTGAGTTTGCAGTGAGTTAATAGGCTCCATTCATCTGAAATCTTGCATAATACTGCAGTAGCATCAGACATTACTGTCATTCACGATGCACAGTATTGTACCAGAAATTAACCACAGATGCCATATTAAAACAGCTGGGGATTTAGATTTAGCTGCAACAGGAAGAAAATGTTATGCCATGGAAGTTGGCCAGAACTAAAGTGGAGATACGTTGTAAATGAGGAGGAGGAGAAAGAAATTGAGGTCAAGCTTCCAAAAAAGATAGAAATGTAAATGAGGGAGCGTACTTCAAATGGTCAGTGAGAATTCAAAAGTACTCAAAATTCAGGCAGAGTGCAGATATGGGGTGACAGACGCCTGAATGAGCAGATGAAGTTTTAATGTAGGAAATCTAATCAGAACAATAATTAGAGATATAAATAAAGGTATAAGGGAAATACCTGTAAATGTAATAATTCATCTTTAAGTCTTACTGTAGTCAGTCTGTTGCTTTAGGAATAAACTGCTAGAAAAACTGTTTGGAGTGATCATTTCTAAGAAGAAAGTTTTCATGTACAAGGCTGCATAGCAAACCCAGACTGTTAGAATATTCGAGACTGTTTCAAATACCCTTGGACTTGGTCTCCTCTTCTAATGGACCCTCATGATATTAACTGTTCTCATTTTGAGGGAAAGTGTTGGAGGGCTCATTTGATATGATTTTGTACTGCACACTGCAGAGGCAAAAATTTTATTTCAACAGAAGGCTTGTGAGATTCTCATTAACTCCAGAGCCATCTGTCTTTTTGCTATTCATTTGGCTCATTTAGTCACAGGTAGGTAGGAAGGTGTCAGTAGTTTTGGTTCTCATTCAGTTCCGATTTCTGCTTGACAGCTGTGGCAATGCCAGGGTTCTCTTCCCTCTGTGTGAATCAGTGGGTGGCTTCTCTATGTAGTTTACTGCTAACGGAGCAAACAGACATTAAGCATTTCCTCACCCTGGTGTTTGGCTGGCTTAAAGTATTGTCTTTGCTGCCTTATGGAATACCTGGCTTAGGAGAACAGACAAGGAACACGGTGGCCTCTTAATTGACTTCATTCCTAGAGTGGGGGAAAGACTGATATTGCTCATCATGGTCGGTCAGTCGAATCTCCTGACCTTCAAATGCAACTTGTGTCTGCCTTCTTGGTTCAGAAATGAAATACTGACTGATTTGGTCAGTAACCAGGATACATATTTGGTACACTGCAAGTTACTAAGGACATTCTAAGTCTCTCCAAGCTGCAGGGGGAAATTTTTCTCTTCTACCAAAGTAGAATAACCTGTTTTTCTTCCTCTTCTTTTGAATACAAAATAATAAAACCCTGAGGGAACCACCTGCTAGTCAATGGTATTTCAGGATGACAGAGCACAAGAAAACAAAAACAGGTGGGATTTTTGTTTTTTTGTTTGTTTCAGTCTGGTATTTCAAAATCCAGAAAATGACAGTATCATTTCAAAGGGCTTTTTTTTTTTCACAGAAGAGAAAAATTTTTTAAAGTTTTAAAAATTTGAAAAATCTTCAGTTCTTTGATGATAATGATTAAGTGGATTATAGCTTTCATCATTAAGGACTCAGTATACTCAACAGTATTCTCTGCACTTTACCTGTATTGTTTTACTCATCTCCCCAAAATTTTATGTCATAAGTACTTTTACTTCTCATTTTACTGATGTGGCAGCTGAGGCACAGTATAATTAAGTTCTCTAGGTCACCTGGCCTGAGTATGGCAGTCTCACAGAGAATAGGAAGTTAATGCCCGAGTCTACATTCTGGACCTAGAATTTCCTGCTTCTAGGATGTAGACTCTCATGTTCGAAACTCCCAAATTACTAAACTTATAATTTTCTTAATATAAAAATGAAATATATAAAGAGGGAAAATGTCTGTAAATATACTCTATTACTGTGAATAAATTAAATCCACTTATAAACCATTTTAACCAATAAATCTCTTTTTCTTACTCTAGAATGCCCAATTCTAAAATTCATAGTTAAGAAGTAGGTATGCAAGGAGTGGCTATTTAACAAGTGACTAGTTACTTGTCAGGAAGATTCAGTAACAACTTCCATCAAATAACAGGCTTCATGCACTTCACATAAATACAGTTCATACTCCCAGGGATTCAGGGTTAGCAGTAATTTTAGGACCATGTTGGTTTGTATGTCAAGTCTTGATTTCATTCCACTTTAATTAAATAAAAATCTTTAATGAAATAGTGTGACAGCTCTAGTAAGTGTATTCATGAAAAACTTCTGAATTCCACTTGTTTTGTTTGTTATTGGAAGTTTCTTCCAACCCTACCCTCCCCCTCTTTAAAGATTGTGGTAAAAACACTTAACATGAGATCTACTTCCTTAAATTTTTTTTTTTTTGCGGTACTGGGATTGAACGCAGGGGCATTCTACCTCCAAGCTATACCCCCAGTCCTATTTTTTATTCTTTATTTTGAAACAGGGTCTCACTAAGTTGCGGAGTACTAGTTTGCTGAGGCTGACTGCGAACCTGGATCCTCCAGTCTCAGTCTCCCAAATGCTGGGATTACAAGCGTGCGCCACCACACCCGGTTCCCTTAAAATTTTTTAAATTGTACCATACAGCATTTTTTTTTTTTTTGGTACTGGGGATTGAACTCAGGGGCATTCTACCTCGGAGCTATACCCCCAGGCCCTATTTTTTATTCTCTATTTTTGAAACAAGGTCTCCCTAAATTGCGGAGGGCCTCACTAAGTAGCTAGGCTGGCAGCGAACTCGGATCGTCCGGTCTCAGCCTCCCAAATGCTGGGATTACAAGCGTGCTCCACCACACCCGGCACAATATAGCATTGTTAATGATGCTATGTCATGCAGCATCTAGATCTCTACATCTTATTTTGTATAACTGAACCTTTATACTCATTGAACAGCAACCCCCCATTGCCTTAGTGCTCCAGGATTATATTTTCAGAAATGGCATTGATACGGTGAATATATAGATTCAAATTTGTGTCACCCATGATATTATACAAAAACTACAGATTTCTATATACAATCTTGATTATCCCACACTTCAGAATGAAAGTTTGACTATGTATTAGTTTTCCTAAAATATCTGTAAGTTTCATAAATATTAAACAAGAATATTTATAGTAATGAACTATTCTGTGTAATTTCTAAATTAAAATATAAGTGACCCAGATATATGGGAGGCTATGGAGTGTGATTTATCTTAATTTCAGTGAGAGAGTTCAAAATAAAGGATTTATGGACAGTAACTATCCACATAACTCAGAAAAAAAGACCTGATTCCTTTATCTAACAAGATAGATGGATATTTTAAGTTTTTCTCCATAAAACAATTGAGATCTTATTTTTCTATACATTTAGAGCACATATGGAAGTTCTTTAGATAGGAATGCAGAATTTTTTCTGACTTTCTGTTCTAGATCTGACAATGAACAATAAGAAATCACTTTTTTTTTTTTTGTGAGTTCTGAATTAGGACTACTCTTGTAGTTTCTAAAATTTTATAGCTAAGCTTAGGTTCAGGGTCATATCACAAGATCTTTATCACAGACATTTCAAGTCTTTTAAGCATATTTTGCCACATCAAGTCTTTAACATATTTTCCCCACTGATTTATATTCAGTCATTAGACAGTGGAACTACGACCATTGGCTAACATTCATGGTAATGTGTGTACATAGAAATTACATTGAATTTCACCTGAAATGCCCAATAAACTTCTCCAGACTATAAATTTCTATTTTGATTCATTTCAGTGACCAATGTTAAACCCATCAAAGTAGTCATTTATAAAACAATTACTGTCTTAAAAGTGAAAAAAATACAGATATGGTTTCTGCTAAGAGACTTGTAATTCATTTTACATTTTGCCAATAAGTCATCATCTACTTGGGATTTAAAGACTTATTTTGGATGAAATTAATGATGAAAACAAAGGCACTCAGTCCAAAGAATATATAGAGCAGAAAGTGAATACATCAGTTTAGCAGGAAAGTAGTGAAATTAAAAAGGAGAGTTTTGGTTCAGCTTGAGGAGGGTGGAAAATATCAAGTGTGGGGATTTGACCAGTTTTCTTTGAGGGAAGTCATTGTAGACATTGTAATGATGTCATTACAGCAATAAATATGAAGAGCTATTTAACATTTTGTGGGGCAGACTGATCATAAGGTTATTATAGTAATCTATGGAAAATGTGGTGAAAGTTATAAGTGTTGGTAAGGAAAAGGGAAAAGGATTCCAGAGCCGGCAGGATGTTTGACACTGTTTTCCTCTAATATGTTCTTCTCTATTCTGACTTACCAATTTCTTCGGGTCTCATATGAAACACCTCTTTTACTGAGAAAATCTGCCTTGATCCTCTAAGTTCGCACTCTCACTCCATTTATACACTCTCCACAACTATGCTCTTTACCTTGTAGTATTAGATACACTTATACTTATTTAATTTGCTTTTTGTAATTATGTTTAGAAGCCTTTCCACCAAATTTTAAGTTTTAGAATGTTTATTTTATTCACAAAATACTGTCAACATTTAGATAAGTATTCAATACATTTTTGTGGACTGACTGACCTCTTATGGGAGCTTTTTACTGAGGTGTTAAATATGTAGGGAAATAAGGGGGGGGGGCTGACTGGATGGGGAAAAGCTAGGCAAAACTCAGGTTTTTAATTTCAGTAGCATGTTAAGCAATGATTGTTTTTTCATCTATACTTTAGAAAAACCGGATTTTATATATTTTCCTAGAAGTAGGCATTACTAGGCTGATTAAAAAAGTGAAAAACCATATATTTACTTAGAGAAAAGGGGAGGAAAAGTAGAGAATAGATAAGGTGAGGATTTAGAGACCTCTGTTCACTCTATAGACCTGGGCTCAAAATTTGATGAAGAACCAGAGAATCTTATAGATGAATTGGTACAAAGCCATCACTAATCACAAAATTTGTACACAAACCACTAATTGAAGTGCTTCATACTTGACAGTCTTAGAGAATCAGAAAATGCAAAAGAAAGTAAAAGACACATTTTTTATTCCTCTTTGCAGAATCTAGCCAAACAGTTACCAAGCTTTCCCAAAAATCCTCTCATAAAGGCAAATCTTTCCAGCTTCTTTTTAGCTTAAACTAATAGGTAGTGACTCAGATGTCAATTTTAACAGCAAACATCTCCTCAAATCACAGCTGAGTCAAGTACATCCTTACCCACGATGCTTAGCCATCTGCTTTACTATTTTTCAGAAGAGAACAGTATGTATATATTATTCCTACTACTTACTGGAACTACTTAACACTAATTACATGTGAATACTTTTCCTGGAAAGGTGAGAGCTATGTATTTTCTAAGTGTTCCTCATTAGCAAACAAATCAGTTATTCGGCCAGTTGTAGAATCACATCATGATTTGCTTAGATCAATGCAGACTTTACTAAAGGATGGAATATTGATTTTAAATGGCACTAAATAATGATCCTTTGGGTCAGCTAGAAAATGACAAGCCTCCATGGAGTCTGAAATACTAGATTACTACTAAACTCTTCTTCATTGGGAACTAACTTTGACTCGAAGCTTAACATTTTAGAAATGTACCTGTGGATTTCAGGCCCATCTTGATTTATAGCTTGCGTTGACCTAGACTGGAATACATTTTTCCATAAAAATAAACATATATTATTAAGAATTGTTAGAATTCAATATGAATAAAACAGTCCAATTAAATATGGATAATAGTCTTCAACAGATATTTCAGAAGTAAACAAATGGTTGATAATCATAGGAATGGATGCTTGATGTCATTAGTCATAGGGAAATCCAAATTAAACCAAAATGAGGATACTACTTCACACAACTAAGATGACAAACATGAAAACAAAAGAGGATATTAAATTTTGTAGATGGTGTGAAACAATGAAACATATTACTAATGGGAATGTAAAATGGTATAGCCATGTTAGAAATAAGTTTGGGACATGCAATCTTAAATGATTTATCCAGGAGAAATTTTTAAAAAATTACTGATTAAAGGCTTGTACTCAGGTGTTTAGAGCAGTTTAGTTCATGGTAGTTGAAAACTGGAAGCAACCTAAATGTACACCAAGGAGTGAATGCAAAAAAATAAGTTTGCCATATGTGAATATGCAATAGATCATTAATTAGATTTAATAGAATGAACTAATTACTTATATTACTCTTAAAGAACAATTTACTCTCTATCACAGGTTACTACAAACTCAAGAAGGGCCTAAAATTGTATTGAGCAAAACAAACAAACAAACAAAACCCCCTAAGCTTACGTTGAATGATTTCATGTTTATTAAATTCAAAAGCAAACAAAATTAATCTTGGTAGATTATTCTATCTCCCCACCTCCTGGTTTGGGAGTGTAGAAATACTATAGAGGGACAAGGGCAACTTTCTTGATGTTAGACATTTCCTATTTCGTAATGTGTATGGTAGTTATACTGGTGTATACAGTATTTAAATCTATCCTTAGGCCATACACTTAAGTCTGTGCATTTTGTTTTCTGAAAATTATACCTTAATAAAGTTGATTAAAAATAAAGTAGGTGAGTAATTTGAGTCTAACAAAATTATTTTGAACCATATTTAATTTACATAAGAGAAAATTAGCACTTTGACACAAATTATACGCTACTTATTATAAATAAGAATGTTACTAAAACATATTTAAAGGAACAGACTTAAAATCTGCCTATATAGAATTGCTTGGTTACTAAAAGATTAGTTCCTGCAAAATTAATCCTCTCTAAGCTTAAAGATATTTTATTTTTCAATTTAGTTCAAATTGTTCTTGCTACCTAATAATCCAAGTTAATGAGAATTCGTTGTAATATTAATGTTGGTGTCATGTTAAAAAATGTGGAAAGTCTTAGCAAAGTGAATATCATGAATTTTTATACTAATTGTCAACTTTTTAAATCAAAACTCATGAATTATAATCTCTATTCAATATCACTGTTTCAATTGGAAACTGACATTTCTGATTTTCACCTATAAAAGAGTTCTAAAAAATTATTTTTGATGAACAGGTGGATGAGCAGAATATGAAATCTTTTTTGAACGATTGAAAAAGAACTGGTCTTAACCATCTTCAAATATTTTGCTGTAATAGCATATCATTTTAATATGACTCAAACTGCTTGTGGATAACAATTTCTAATGCTGGCATTTCTGAAATGTCCTTATTTCTCGCTAATATATATTTTATATATAATATATCTTTTAAGTATATCTATGAAATATACTTAAAAGTTACATTTGACAGAACCTTTAAATAAAAGGTTTAAATATAAACCATATAAAGCTTTAAATATTATGGGTTTGCTTATATTAAAGTCTAAAAATTTATAAAAAATTATCATATGAAAGAAATAATAAAATAATCATGACTTGTTAATACCAAAGTTAACTATTTTTTTCAAGAGCAAATAGACAAAAAAAATCATTTCTGCTGAAAATAAGAGGAAAGGAATTAATATTATTTTAGCTAATACAATATATTCTAAGATGTTATATATATTCCAAGCAAGTTTGAACTGATCATATCATGTGGTTAAAGAAGTTGAACTCCAAAGTAGAATAACAAAGATGGGGAAAAAGTTGAGCCTGTGAGAGAAATAAATCTTTGCTTATCCAAATGGAACTGGAAAACTACAATCAACTGATGATATATTGTCAAATTTGAGAGAGCAATAGTTCAATGTAAGAAGAGGTATATGCAGTACTAAGCAAAGCTTAAAAATTCAGTGGTGTGGAGTGTAAGACAATATAAGGACTTTGAAGACTATAGCTCCAAGGATAATCATGAACATTTTTAAAAGTCATAAGGGTTAAACAGAGGAAAATAATTGCATTTAATTTCCAGAATGAAAGAGGCTAAAGTACATTGGAGTATTTTGAAACAAAGAACATGTTCTGACCTTGCAGATTGGGGCCAAGAATGAGAAATATAGGAAGGAAAATAAAGCCTTATATAAATTTATTAGTAGAGATGACAGGGTCTCTTATAATTAAAATAAATATAATCTTGGTGGTATATTTTTTGTTGGATGTGCACTCTTGCTAGGGCTCGCCTGCAAACTCGGTGAAGTGAGTGGTTTACACATTCCTACCTGCTTGTACCCATATAGTTACAGTGATGACACTTGCCATTTATTGAGGTTTTAGTTGGTATTCAACCTGGTATTTACATACAGTAATATTACATACAGTAATATTCAAACAGATGAGAGAATATGGGAAAGATGGAGAGTAAGGAGGGAGCCAGGGTCAAGCCCACCAAGAGTTGCGTGTGTGTGTGTGTGTGTGTGTGTGTGTGTGTGTGTGTGTGTGTGTATCACTATCACTGTGAGCTGCATTATCATATGAGACTATAATGTACCAATAAAAGTATGAAAAAAGAAGTTAAATAACTGGCAAAAAGTCACATAAATGCTAACGGGCACATTTGGAATTTAATCAATCTTATGCTTACTCTATGATCTGTACTTTTTTTTCCTTCACTTTAATGTGCCTCATATAGTTAAAGTCAAAATTTAGTAATCAATTTTTTTTCCTTGTTAAGATCATGAAAAGAGGGAAAGGCAAGAAAGAGACAAATAATGTAAGTACTCAGAGGATCCAAATAAATTTAATGAAAGGAAGAAGACAGAAAAGTAAACAACTGGAGTTTTGGCAGAATGAATAGATAACATGTTTCAATTCAGTTGGTTGAGAAAATTTCCTTGCTTGACTTCTTGAGGTCCTATCTCTTTTATCTTAAAAAAAAATGAAGGTTTGTCAAGAGGAAAGAGGAGTACAGAGATTGAGATTGTTTTCTTTCAGAGAGAATTCAAATATTATTTGACCTATCATTTGTTATCTTTTAAAAGAGTTCTTTCTGCAGACAAGCAAAAGGCAGATGTTGCCTTCCTAAGATACCATTCTGGTGCTTTGTGAAAATAATGTCATTATCTACAGGCAGATTTTTCTGGTTATATTTAATAGATATTTCAGATCACTGCTGTTTCTAAGTTTCTAGTGAGCGCTTTGAAACATTTTTTGGCACTATTGGGATTTTATGTGAAAATAAGTAGGCATTAAAATTATCCTTACAGAAATTATTTTTCAAACATATAGATCTTTTATGGAGTATGAGGCGACCAATTGGTTACTGGCCACTGGTTATCACACTGAACTCAAATGTAATATCATTGTGAATGTCTTGGAAGAAAAAAATAATTGTGAAATATCTGCTATATACAGAAAGAAGCTGACTCATGTGTGCAGGAAGTATATGATGTCTTCCAAGAGATAGTGTTATAAAACCAAAGAGTAAACCCACAAAATATAACAGAATAACTGTAAATAAATGTCTATAGCCATATTTATAACTGACAGACTATAAACTTTTGTGGATGCTTGAATATCTACTTACCACATCTGACCCTGCTATATAGTTCAGAACTTCTAAACTTCATGTAACTCAGAATCTGTCTGCATTTTGTGTGTGTATATATTTCAAATATGGTTGTCGATGATAGTCCAGAGATTTATTATGGGTTGCAATGATTTTGGAGTTGTTGAGATATCTACAGCTCATTGTACCTATGGAACTAGCCTAGACTCCCATTCAGTTCTAGTCTCAAAGTACTTTGTAATTATTATGTTGTCTGTCACCCTCCTATTTGGAATCTTTCATGTTTCAGTAAGGTCTTTCTGATAGAGTTATGGAAGCTATCCGTCCATGTTTTGGAGATATAGAGGGTCTTTATGTTTATGAAACTATGTAAATGTTGTGAGAGGTAATTTCCCCCTCCAATGTGAGACATAAAAAAAGAAATACAAATAGCTAATAACTAATAAACATTCAAAACTTGATATTCAATGCCACAAAGAGTTAAATTTGAATTATATCAAATTTAACCTATCAAACTGTAAAAGAGATCCTAATCGTCTAGATTCTAGATACTGTTACATAACCACTTTCATAACTCCTGGGAGCAGTTATAATACATATTCAAAATCTACATTGTGGATTTTGGATAAAAAAAAAGCCAAATCTGTCCCTTTGGTAAAGAAATTTGGTCCTTATAGAAATGTATCCTAAGGAAATAATCAGTTATAATCAAAGTTTTATGGACAAAGCCACTTAACATTTTCTCCCTGTACCTTTTGATATTGTACATTACTCAAATGTATATCAGTAGCATAATAATTCAATTATTGCACATTCAGTTTTATGGAATAATATGAAGCCATTCAAACTTATGATTTTAAAGAAGATGTAAGGACATGTAATGATCACAATGTAATGATAAGTTATAAAACAAGACATAAAACTGGTATACAGTGTAATTCCATGTTTATAAATATAAATGTCTTTGTATAGATCTAAGAATATTTGCTGGTGGCTTTATCTTCCTATCACATATTTACATTTTCTTATTAATACTTTATATATATATATATATATATATATATATATATATATATTGCAGTACTGGGGATTGAACTCAATATATATATATATATATATATATATATATATATATATATATATATATATATATATATATTGCAGTACTGGGGATTGAACTCAATATATATATATATATATATATATATATATATATATATATATATATATATATATATTGCAGTACTGGGGATTGAACTCAGGGGCATTCTACCTCCGAGCTACACCCCCAGCCCTATTTTTTATTCTTTATTTTGAAACAGGGTCTCACTAAGTTGCGGAATGCTTCACTAGGTAGCTGAGGCTGGCTGCGAACCCGGATCCTCCAGTCTCAGCCTCCCAGATGCTGGGATTACAAGCATGCACCACCACGCCCAGCTCAATATTTTATGTTTTAAAAATATTTTACAATGAGTATTTGCTTTTGTAGTTAGAAAAAATAATGCAATCGGGACCGTAATGTAGTTAAGTGGTAGAGCTTGCCTAGCATGTGCAAGACTCCAGGTTTGATCCTCAATACTGCCTCCCTAAAAAATAGAGCCAGAAAATAAAGCAATGGATATTATTTTAAAATAAATGTTGCTGAGGCTGGCCTCAGAAAATAAATAAATATGCATACATATATATATCTCATATATATGTATGTTTATTTGTATCTATACATATATTTACATATTTATTTAGACTCCACCTATTAAAAGTATACCTATAGATGCAATGTGGTGCTATATAATCAAGTTCATAGTCATTCATTCATTTCTCTTTAAATGAATATGTATTGAATGCCTTTTTTTTGTTCGGTACAATTTCTGGCACTGAGGAGAAATAATCTTCCTGCTTTGATGGAAATTAATGGATACAATCACTTTTAGCCACTTTTTAAAAAATATTTATTAGCTTTCTTCAAATCTCCAGGGTGGCACTATTGGGAGGGGGTGGAAACTTTTAGAGGTAAGCCCAGTGGGACTGTTATGGGTCACTGAAGGGGGTCCTGGGACCCTACTCCCTTTTTTCTCTGTGCTTCCTGGGCCATGAGGGGAGTGGTTTTACTGTGCCACTTTTCCTGCCATGATACACTTCTTTGCCACAAGCCCAAAGCAACAGGCCCATGGACTGGAACCTCTGAAATAATGAGCCAAAATAAGACTTTTCTATAAGTTTCTATAAGTTGATTCTCTCAGGTATTTGTTATAGTGATGGAGAATTGATGAACACACATTCTGTGTGCGCGCGTGTGTGTGTGTGTGTGTGTGTGTGTGTGTGTGTGTGTGTGTGTGCATGTGCGCATGCATGTTAAGATAGGCCACCTTTTCCAAGTAGAAAATATTTCTATTCTTATCCCATTGCTTTGAGTTGGAAATGGAGCACTAAACATGTCCTAGAAAAACTACTAGCTCTGGTGAGGTAACACAGAGATGTGGAGATGTCAGAGCATACTGGTCCGTGTTGCTTTTCTTCTTTTAAGTTCTAAGCATATAGTTGGCTAGTCAGTGTTTGTCTCAAACTTGTGATTTTATTCTCCCATAAAGGTATAGGGAAGGACTTTTTTTTTTTTTTTGGTAATTGTTAATTGTAGCTCCTGCTCCTCCACTAGCCCAAAATTGTCTGTTCTATTTGATTTACAACATTAAAACTGACCCAAAGTCAGTCATGTTAAAACTGAGTCTTATAACTTACTTTTATGCATTTCTTTGTATAATATAAAAAGTATTTTCTGAATAAAATTACCGTGCATAATTGAGTTAACCCCATTGCATCCTAATTCCTTAAAATGATAAATAAGAATGTGATGGTTCTTTTTAAAAAGTAATGAAATACAAATGCATTTATTTTGTACTTCTTCATACAGAGAGTGTTTGGGGATTAGTTATATGATGGTAAAACTGTACATTAAAAATGAGAAGAAGACTTTCTTTACTTAAAAGTTTAATTTGATTGATGATTTAAAAAGACCTTGTTGCCAGGCATGATGGTGCTTGCCTATAATCCTAGTGCTTGGGAGGCTAAGACAGATCACAGGTTCAAGGCCAGCCTTGGTAGTTTAGGGAAATAAGAGAGAGAAAGAAGATGGAAAGAGGAGAGGATTAATTTTGTGAAGAGATTTGTTATATTTGGCTTTGGAAAGATAATCAGTAAGTAACCCTTCTCTCTACATAGAAGTTAGTTAGACATTTGTGGAACTGTCATGTTCTCCTGTGAAATGTTTAATGTGATTTCATTATATAAAAAAATTAGTTTTCATATACAACCCAGATGAGACTAGTATCTAAATCCAGGGATCATCTGCCTCCACTAGAGATGACCTCTCTGCCATGGGACAAAGAGAGTCTGGTCATTGTTGGCACCCACAAAGTGTTAGTTAATAGAGGCAGGAGTTTTTAGGAGGGAAGTATTTATTTGTTTGCCTTATCAAGAGTGGAGTGTGTCAAGTAGAATTTACCTTGTTTTATTAATTTTAATGCTTTAATTTTTTGCCATTCATGCTTACAAGTTTTTTGTTAAATGTATTTCTAAGCATAGGTCTTTATATCTGTCAGGGTTTACTTCTAAAGTTTGATTTGAACTTGACTGATCTATGAGGGATAAAGCTCACAAAACCAGCTTGGTCTGTATCTACAGATTTTACTCTTCCTCTCTCCTTCTTCTTCCCATGCTTATGATTTTTAGGGAGGAATCCTGAAATTCTACAAGAGAAGAGCACATGTAGGCTCCAGGGCTAATTGGTGACTCTGTGCTGTGATGGTCATTAAGGATACCAGGTCTCTGAAGTATGCATCACGAGTCATCTGACAGACACACTTAATGCATAAGTCTAATAATGAAGGTCCCAAGAGCTATTTCTAGTCTAAAGTGAGGCTCCTTCTGGGTCAGGAATATTCTTAGGAAACAGGAATCCTGGTCCCTAATTCATGAATAGTTAAATTTGCTATTAGCTGCTTGAACATTTTATCCATTTTCTTGCCTTCTTTCAAGACAACAGTTTTTTTTTTACCAGATGTTTTAAAACTATCATTTTAAAATATGAGATGAATAACATACAGTGATTTATAAGAAAAAAAAAGTCTGCTGATGTGTCTATGTGTCTTTTCTCTAGCAACCAATAACAACAACAACAAAAATCTAGATTGACTAGAAAGTTGAAAAAAGAAAGATCTGGTTTTTTTTTGCAGTACTGGGGATTTAACTCAGGGGCATTCTACCTCCAAGCTATACCCTTACCCCTATTTTTTATTCTTTATTTTGAAACAGGGTCTCACTAAGTTGCAGAGTGCCTCACTAGGTAGCTGAGGCTGGCCATGAACCTGGATCCTCCAGTCTCAGCCTCCTAAATGCTGGGATTACAAGTGTGTGCCACCACACCTGGCTGAAAGATCTGTTCTTAAACCTGGAATTTTTCATATCTTATTTATATCTGAGGAAAAAGAAGAATCTATTTACTGAATCCCAAATCAGTGTGACAGTTTTTCCTACAAAAGCATTGAAGGTAAAATTCAATGTCTATGTAATGGTAAAGACTCTTGGGCAATAAATCCTTGGAAGTGAATGGGGAAACTTTACTTTCCAGCTTGATTCCACTCAACTTGTACTTGCACCTTTGCCCCTTGTCTTCTAGGATGATATCACCTCACTTTCTCTTCCTCACGGATAGGGTCTTGGCCTCCTTTTATTATTAGAATGATTTTCTAGACACCATCTACATCCTATGCTAAAAAGAGACCTAAATATAATTTTGGTGGGCAATGTCAGGATTGTGGTGAACCTACTAAGTCTAACCACTGTGATTCTAGAGTCACAATGGTGAATGAATATTTTATGAATTTTTAAAAAATATTGTTAAAACCTCAGACCATAACTATATTATAGGAAAATTGTGCAAAGAAATACTAGATAAGAAAAGAAGGCATATCTATGTTTATAGCTACACAATTCATAATTGCCAAACTATGGAACCAGCCAATATGTCCATCAACAGATGAATGGACTACAAAATTATGGGATATATATATAGATATATAGATATATAGATATAGATATATAGATATATAGATATAGATATAGATATATAGACACACACACACAATGGAATTCTACTCAGTTATAAAGAATTACGTCATTTGCAGGGAAATGGATGGAACTGGAGAATATTATGCTAAGTGAGATTAGTCAGTCACAAAAAATGAAGAATTGGATGTTCTCCCTCATTTGGGGAGGCTCATTTGCGGGAGAAATTGGGACAGAAGAGGGACTCCAGACAAAGGAGAAACCTTAGTGGAGTGAAGGAGGAACCTAACTGAGGGAGATAGGAAGGGGGAGGAAGACTTGAAGAGGGAAACACCTCAATGGGCATGAAGTATATAGACATCACAGCCAATCACTGTGCTGAGCATGGGAAGGTGGGAAGGGAGAGGGAGTGGGGTGGGAACTAGGAAAGGGCTCAATAAGTGCAATGTGCATGTATGCTTCTATTACCCTGAGCTGTGTCAAGATGTATGATTACAATGCACCAATAAAAAAGAAAAATAATAAAGAAACAAAAAGAAGTACCTTTCCATTAGTATAGCCATTGTGTGTAATGTATGCCCATGTTCATCCAACTTTTCTGACCAGTTCCTGAGGTGATTGACAGTTCATCTGATCTCAGTCCTTCCTGTCTGATTCTTGCATATCTTCAATGATTTTTAAGCTCCCTACTACTCACTCACTTCTATTTGGAAAGTAGTAGGCATGTGGAGAGGAATGAAGTGAAGGACACATTTTTCAAGTGCCCAGGCACTTTACACGTATAATTTCACTGAAATCACATAATGACAGATTTCATATTACAGAAAAATATCTGAGACTTAGAAAAGTGAATAATTTCCCAACATCATATAGGTCACAAGTGGCAGAGGTGGAGTTCTCTATTTGTATCAAAGAAAGATCTCTGTCAGTGTGTATAAAAGCTTTGTTCTTCCCATGACATAACCCGGCATCTTTTAATGAGTGCACTGTGCCATATGGTTGTCAACCACCAGTTAATGTGTACAGAATTTTTTAGGAAATACCAGACATTAGCTTTGCTTCACTTCAAGCTTCACATTTAAAGTAATCTTGGTTGATTTACAGGGTATGATATGGTTTTGGCAAATAGAACCATGTGTGCTTCCTCCTGCAGTGGATAAATGTGCTAGACTTCACAGAAGATTCCTCCTCATTCATTCATTCACTCACCAACAACTCTTTATTGAATGCTTGTTTTATGCCAGGCACTGGCAGTAAGTCAGTGAACATAACAGACAAAAACTCCTGCCTGTATGGAACGCATTATGGGGTAATACAGATAAGCAAACAAATAAGTATCATATTATGTGGTAATAATTGCTCTGAAGAAGATTAAAATAAGAAGAAAAATCAGAAGCATTTTCAAGTAGGGAGGACCACAGAGACCTTATTGAGGAGGACTTTGAATGAAGACTTGGAGGAGGTGTGTCATGTGGGCATTTGAGGGAAGAGGATTACAGATTACAGGCAGACAGAGGGAATGACAAATACAGGATCCCTGAGGAGGGTGTCTGCCTAGAAGGAGAGTGAGAGTGAGAGTGAGAGTGAGAGTGAAAAGGAGAGGGAGAGGGAGAGGGAGAGAGAGAGGGGAAAAGATAGGGAGAGGGAGAGGGAGAGGAAGAAAAAATGAACTAGAGCAAGAGAGCTGTGGGTGTCAAGGTCAGTAAGAAAATATCAGATTCTGCAAGGTCTTGAGACTATTGTAGTGAATTTAAGATTTCATGGTGAGAAAAATAAGGACGCTATTTAGAGGACTTTGAGCAGGAAAGGGATATACTTTGTCTTAGGTTTTAAAAGATCACTTTAGTTGCTATTTTGAGATGAGGTGTGAGAGAAGACAATTAAGTGGTTACAGTAATAATCAATCCAGGACTGAAGGTAGCTTGAATTAGCATGGTGGTTCTGGAGTTGGTAAGATGACACATTCTAGTTATAGTCAGGATGTGGAGTCTTCTAATCACAGTAACTGGTGATGGGTTGGAAATGGATTTGAGAGAGAAAGAGAAGCACCAAGGATGATTCCATATGTTGTGGCCTGAATATGCCAGTAATTGGTTTGAAGAATATGAGGGTGAGTAGGAATAGTGAAGTAGATGTGATCAGGATGGTGGATTTGCATACATTAAATTTGAAAATATCTAATACAGCTTATGAAGTGATACTGAGTAGATAATTGGATATATGAGTCTGGAATTCAGGGAGAGGTCCACTCTAGGGAGATAATTTGGGGTCATCTGCCTATGTCTGTATCAGTAGTATTGATGAAATCACTAAAGGCATAAATTTAGGTATAGAAGAGAAGAGGTCTAAGGATTGACCTGGTAAAATCCAATATTAAGAGGTTGATAAGATGAAAAGAATCCAGCCAAGGAACTATCATCCACAGGGGAGTCCAGTGAAGTGGAAAGGAAGTCAGCAGAGAATGACATCCTTGAATTTAATGAAGACAGTAGGTCAAGGAGGAGGATGTGGACAACTGTCAAATAATGCTGACAGGCCAAATAAAATGAAAATTGAGAACTTACATTAGATTTAGCAACATAGTGTTTACTGATTACCTTAAGGGGAGCAGTTTCAGTGGAATTGTGGAGGAAAAGCCTGTGAAGTGAGTTAAACAGAAATAATGAAATTCATTGGTGATCGGAGATTATATAAACAATAGATATCATCAATATTGTCATAACACTATAGATATTATAACTAGCTTTAAAGACATTTTGTATGCTCATCACTTTTTTAACATGATGGCAGTGATTGGACCTGCCCTTCTGCAAGATTGTGCTAGTGAGTTTTTCACTAAGTAGTACATATATTACTAAATAACAAATTTGTATTTGTAATATTGAGATAATTTTGTCAAATTAATCAAATTTATTTATAATAGGTTTTAATTTTATGCATTTGAAAACATTGTTCTAATAGAGCTCATGGGATTAACTAATAATCTGTAGCAACAGCTTAAGAGCTAGTCCTGTTTTGTTATCACTATCAAGATTTCCATAGATCCTTTCCTTTTCCCTCTTTTACCAACACTACTACTACTACTACTACTCTTAACCCTACTAAACTTCCTTTTCAGAAGACTCCCAGAAAGTGAGGTTAAACCAAAATTTTCAACCATAGAGCCTAGAGAAACATGTTTCATATGAATCCTTTAAAATTTTGGTTTGAGATGTTGTGCTTAGTAGAGATGCTTTCAAAATGAAATAAACCTGCCAATAACTTCCAGAATGTCAAAGATGGACTATGTTCAAAATATTTTGATTTAGTTAAATGTCTTCTGCTTTCCTCTCTTTTCTCTTATAGGCATTTATGAATAATTAACTTGTATTGTTATGCCACATATTATCTGAGCAAAGATAACTCCAAATAGCAATTAGTGCTATGCCCTAAAACTTTTTAAAGTTCTTAACTACTTCTGTTTTGTTGTATAGTTTCAAATGAGGCAGATTGAAAATCCAATCAGACTTAGCTGGTATTTTCCATAGAACATCTGGTCTGACAGCTAGATCTGTGGTTGAGCTTATAAATCAAAATGGAGCTGACTTGGAAGTGATACAGAAATGCAGAAATGTCCCATGACATTTTTTGTGGAAGATTTGTGATTGTTTTTCATGTTAACATAATAGAACTAAAAATGAGTGGCTATATTTTAAATTTTAAACATTTTCATTATGAAAATGGTCTCATTGTAATCACTTTACTGAAAAATAAAGTTATTTGCAGAGGGCTGAGCGCTTGAGGAGAGCAGAAAATACATTTAAGGAAGGGATTTGCTAGAGATGAATAAAAAGGTTTCCAGACAGCTATGAGGGTCAACTTGAAAAGCCACGGGAAACAATTACAATGCAGTATAGAAGAGGCTTGTAGCAAGATGTGTTGTTTGAGATGTTGCCAACTCAGAAACCCTGGACATAGGAGTTTAGATATACAGTTTAGATATCGGATCCAAGATCAGAAACTTACCAAATTGCTTTGGTAGAAGATTGGGCTAAGAAGGAGCAAAGAACACTGAGTGTCAGCAAAGTGCCTCAGCCTTGATTTTTAGGCTAGACAGAGAGAAAAGTGAAGCTAGAAAAAGAAAGATGCAGTAAGAAATTAAGAAAAGCTCAAGAAATTAGAGATTGCAGCTTATTTTCCCTAATAAGTTGTCACATTGGGAGTAGAATATGAGGCACTGAGAAAAACAGGTTGTCAAATGTGAAACGTGGAAGTAACTATAAAAATAATCTTCTTTAATCACCTTATTATCTAGATAATCCAGAGATCATCTTTTCTAAGTCCATGGAAATAGTTATGAGCACAGTCTTTAGAGCTCTTAAAACTAGATTCTCAATCTTTTCATACTTTTGGAAATGTTGACCCAATTGCCACAGAAGTAGAAAGAATGATAGTTGACCCCCATTAATAGAATAAATGAATTTGAGAAAGATTTTATCATTTCTATTGAGTATGAAGTTTGAAACAGGAAAGAAAATAGAATTTCCATCTTGGCATCTAACTCAAAGCAATCCCTGAGCATCAATGCAGGTGATTAGTAGATCTGGAAGTTTTCCCTAAAAATGATGCCATATCACTGAAGATTTGAGAATGTGGAATTCTATAAAGAGGAAGAGGCTTTGAAAGGAATAAAAGATTGTCACAAAGATGGATCCGCTGCATTAGGATACTGAGCCAACTTCTGCTGTGAGTCTTTGCCCTGAATCTGTGGGTGTAATAGCAGCAGGCTGAACACAGTAATTATGATTTTTTTCAACATCTACCCTGTGGATACCAGTGCTCAGCAGGACCTGTGTGTAATTAAGAGAGAAGGGTCTGTTGAAAGGCTGTGGGGAGGAGATAATTTGTTTTTACTTTCTCTCCCAGCCCCCAAAGAGAAGCATAACTTCTTAGCCAAGTTAAATGATATCTGAACTGTAAAAGAAGCTCTTAAGAACCTCCTCCTTTCATTTATATATCCTGTAAGTGTACTATTTTATCTTGTGGTAATACTGGGGATTGAACGCAGGGGCATTCTACCTCTGATTTACACCTCTAGTCCTTTTTATTTTTTATTCTGAAATAGTCTTGCTAGGTTGCAGAGAGTCTTGCCATTGCCGTGGCTGGTCTGGAACCTGCGATCTTCATGTCTCAGCCTCCCATGTACAGGGATTACAGGTGTGCACTACTATACCTGGCTTGACAGTACATTTTAAACATCAAGCCTTAGCTATCCCCATCTTAATTCCTTTCCCCCTTGTTTGATCACCCATGTTTGGAAGATCTCAAAAAGAGTGTGAGCTGACGACAAGGGTAGTTTTCCCCAAGGAGAGTAGGATAGAGAGAGTTCTTTTGTCAGATTTGGCGCTGATGTTAGAATTTTAGCCTGTGTTATTGGCTCTGAGGATTATGTTCTGGTTCAGGCTGACAGAAAGCTTGCTTTGTCTTTGTTTTCTCAAAGTATTTAATAAAATGGCAGGATTCACTTACTCACTTATTGTATTCTTTTTCCTGGGAAACAGGCAAATTCTGAGCACAGCTGTGTATTTGTGACAAAGAGATACCTAATAATCTGAGCTATAGGCCTTTCTCTTTTTAAAAAGCTTTTTTTAAAAAAAATTCTACAAGGGCAGACCTATAGTGCACAAAGTTAAACCATTTAGAGACTGAGTTTAAATCTGCTTTCTATTAATAGCTTTGAGGAGCTTTGCTAAATAACCTTGAAGCACATAGACAGTTTTCTTATAAGAGAGCAGGTGGAGAGGGGAAAAAAAAAACCTATGGTTTGTTAACCAGAAAAATCTAAGTTGTTAAATCTGTCTGTTTCAAATAAATCAATGAAGCCAATTAGAACATGCAATATTTTTTCCTTTTATTTGATCTTCAGAAATGACACTAGAGATAGAATAAACTTCTGAGCTTATCTGGCCTAGAGTCTGAACTTTCTAACACTACTGAAGACCAGCAAGAAAAAAATGATGAAAATTGTATGGCTGGCATTTCAAGACCTCCATTTGGCCCTTCTAGTCCTTCCTCCTTTCCCTTTCCACCTTTCTCCATGCTAAGAAATGCTTCCACGTGTCCCACTGCCTTTTTGATGCTTGCGGTTGGGTCTGACTCTGACTTTGTGCAAGGTTCATATACAGTAGTACAAATAGCAGGAAGAGAAGGCAGGATTCTCAATTCTCTAGCTTCCTCCAGGCCTACATCAGTAGTCATTATGTTACTAGTGACTGTCTCCTGTGGGCACATCCCTCAGCAGTTCTGGCAAGTTTCCCCCCTTGTTCTTCCTTACCATCCTAAGGAATGGTAATGGTAAGTAATGGCATCCTGTTATCTCACCATCCTCACTGCCTTCCCTTAACTCTGCCCCCACTTTCGAAAAGTTTGCTACATTAACTTTCTTAAGTTACCAACAGTGTGCCATCTATTTCCTACCAGAACCAGGCTGGTACAGCTCAGGTAAGCATCAGTGCTGAGACTGCCAAGCCTTCTTACCCTGTTCTAACACCCTCTCCACTGCATCCAAGTGAGAAAGCTTACTATCTCATTCTTTCAGGATCAAATGAGCATATATGAATCTTCTTCCAATGATGTTTTTATTTGTCTCTCAGGTTTTTTTTTTTTTTTTCCATTACTGGGTATGGAACCCAGGGGCATTCTACCTCCAAGTTACACCCCAGCCCTAATTATTTTTTATTTTTTATTTTGAAACAGGGTCTCACTAAGTTTCAGAGAGCCTTACTAAGTAGCTAAGGCTGGCTGTGAACCCGGATCCTCTGGTCTCAGCCTCCCAAGTACTGGGATTACAAGTGTGTGCCAAGCCCAGCTCTATCTCTCAGTTTTACTCTGGAACATAATTCTCTTGTTTTAGTAAGTGAATAAATAGTAAATGTAAGATAAAATGTTAATGAAAAGCCTAATCTCACTTCTTTTATCACCCTTTGTTGAGGGTGGAGAAGGTTTAAAGCTGGGTTTCTATTAGCCAAGAAGGAACACACTGATCTCCACATGGACTGATAAGTGAGATATTCCTGCGTGTTCTCTGTTTCTCACCAGGAGACCATGTGTCAGGTAGTGTGTGATTGATATATATCAGGAATTTAATCTCTATAGAGCTAGGTAGCATTATGTCTTCATTCCACTTTTCCCTCCCTAATTATTCTCAGTACCTCTTGGTTTTAGTACCACTACATTTATTTTCCAAGGCACAGCTATTAGGGACCCCTGAGTGCTTCCCACTACACCATTTCCTCAGAAAGCTTTTAAACTCTCTCTATCCATTAAGAGAGTGGAACTCTTCAGCAGATCTCCTAAGGGTTAGGAGTAAACAGGACAGTGGTTACTATAGACCATGTCACTGGGTCAGTTTTCAGACACCTCTTAAGAGTGTCATTTGTCATGGCCAAATTCAGTTGAAGGCAATTAAGCAACTACTTTGGAAAAAATAAAGATGCATCTCTTTTAAACACAGCCAGAGTGCTGAGATTTGCTCTGCATGGAAGCAGTGCAACAGGTAAAAATAACAAGAGAATTAATTTTACCCTGGAATGACAGTGCTAAGCCTGTTGACTTTTGCAGAAAACATTTCATTGGAGGGAAGCTAACAACTTTTACCAGCTGCAGGCAGAAATCACCTCTCCTTTGCTAAGGAGTAGAAATAAATATAATTGTGGTGTATTGCCTGGATAACAGTAACTTGCAAAGCTTCCCAGCCAAACTCTGCCAGTTAAATCTAGATATCAGTTGGTTTTGTGGAGTCATAGTACTAAAACCGACAGCAGACAACACCTACTTATTAAAATTTAATTTCGCTAGCTCCTTCACTGGGAAGAATCCACTCTGTTCCCAATGCTCTATCAATGGTTCTCAATCATTTGCAGCTTCACAATAGTTTTCTGGACTTGACTTATAAAATATATATCCACATGACAGCCACTGGCCTATACATTGCATCTGACAAATGAGAAATCTTTGATCAGATGCAGCTCTTGACATGCAGAATATAAGAAGGCTAATAAGTAAGACAGTTCTTCCTCTAGCTGTCAGATTAATTTGCAAAATGCATAAAAAGCAAAACCAAATGCCATAGCTCTGGAGTCCACATTTTTGGCCGCTTCTGCAGGATTCATTCAGAAACTCTGAGTTAGATTTAAATACCCCTTTCTGCAGGGTACTACCCCATGACCTGAATTACCAAACTCTGCATGAGCAAATAGCAAATGCCATGTAGCCTTACTAGGGAAAAACCCTCAAGTCGGATCTTAGTAATGGCGGTGAGGCATAGTTGTTTCCAAGAATTTGAAATCCCTCATCATCTGTAGAGGCAGAAATAATGGAGAATAGGTGATTTTCATATTCGCAGCTGAGAAATTCTTGTAACCTTTGATTTTCAAATTGCAGAAGAGGAGGAAAAATGAAGGCTGATCTCCCATGTGTGATACAGCTTAGCTAGCCTAGCTAGGCTGCTTCTGTCTTGCTCATAGAGGTTGTAATTCCCAGAGGTCATTCAGTTGTCCGTCCGTCCGTCCGTCCATCCATCCATCCATACATATATACATACACCCACATTTGTTGAGTATTTGTTTTCTGTCAAGTGTCATGAGAGGCAATACGGAATCCTAAAATGAATGTGGGTTTTGGAGGCAACAAAACATGTGCCTAAATCCTTACTTCACCAACTTCCTAAGTATGAAGGATGATTAATGTCACTGAGTTGGCATTTTCATTTGGAATGAATTTTATCACCTACATTATCTGATGATCCTGAGAAGAAGATACTGTGCATCTCTATATAATCTACTGGACTTGTCATATAATGAATAATCAGTAACTTAAAGATATTATTTAGAGGCATGATACAATGATACCACAAAATAATCATGATTTTTTCCCCCTTTTCTTTCTTGATAATCTATCTGTATAGTATCTATTTTCCTGTCTGCTATAATACATAACTCATAATACTATCTTTTTTAGGGAAACAACACTCAGAGAAAGATTACAAAAAATCAACGGCTTCCCAGAAAAGTTTTTTTAAAATTTTTGTTTATCATGTATTATTATTATTATTATTATCATCATCATCATCATCATCATCATCATCATCATCATCATCATCATTTTTGTGTGTGTGGTACTAGGGATTGAATCCAGGGCATTCTACCTCTAAGCTACACCCCTAGTCCTATTTTTTTATTCTTTATTTTGAAACAGGGTCTAAGTTGCAGAGAGCCTCACTAAATAGCTGAGGCTGGTCGCAAACCTGGATCCTCCTGTCTCAGGCTCCCAAGTACTGGGATTACAAGCATGTGCCACCACATCCAACTTTATCATGTGTTATATGATGAGAAACTTTGGAAGACTGTAGCTATCAAAAGATTATATATGTCAATGTATTCCATTTTTTTTTTTACAAAGCACATTTATATCTATTATCTTGATACTTTTCCTGAATATCAGAGATTATTTCTTCTATTTTATACATGAGAAAACTACACAAAATTACACTTGTAAGCTGATGGCAGTGCTAAGGCTAGAATCCATCCTGCTGAGTTCTGCCCACTAGCCTCCCTATTCTTAACAAAATTAGCCAAATGCTTTTAATAGTCAACTTTTTGTGCAAATGCTTTGCACAGTTCAATAGCTTTTTTAAAGCCAAAACCAAACCAAAACAACAACAAACAAACAAAGGACCCACACAAAACAAATTCCTGTGCAAGGACCTGGGGTAAATCCCTAGCACCAAAAAAAATGTAGCAATTAGATCAGCCAGGGGAGGGTCTATGTGGGCTGTGACAATTTCTCAGAATAATTTTTTAGGCTCACTAGCACATGGCACATACAGTAGAATCTTTGTGAGGAAATAGTTGTATTCCCATTCAACAGGAAACATTGTCTTGAAGGAAACAGATTCAAAGAAGTTTACTAACTGGGCCCAGATAGTATAAGTGGTACGTGCTGGTTAGTATACACATTAGAATTTTGGTCCAAATCTTTCTAAAATTAATTTTCAATATATCTTTATACTACTCTTCTTTCTGTTGAGAATTTGACATGATTTTAACTGAAACCAAGTTTATATATTTATGTTCACTCTTTGACCTTGGCTAGTGGTCAGCATTAACATCATAATCTATGTTAGTGATGGCTTGTAGGAGTGGGAAGTGTACAACTTGCTCTTTTGTGCCTGATAGTGTTGCCTCTGAATGTTGTCACATCATTTTACCTGTTTTTATGCTTCTTTTCCTTCTCTACTACAGTCAGTGAGGGATTCAAGAAGCAATAATTTTGATTTTAAAATTAGTTTAACTAGACATAAAGCAAATTTAGGATAAATTTCAAATATATTATTAACAGTACAATTCAAATTTGTCATTATTCAAGTCATAATACTAGATACATAAATGCATCAAAAAAAATTCATATTTTTCAGGTTTAATGCTAGACAGTCTATTTGAAATGAAAATTTTATGTTTGAATGAGATTTTTTTCATTGAATAGCTGAAGTCTAAATTTTATAGTTGACCAGAATTTTACATTTCCTTTACACATAAAGGAAATAAAAGCAAATACTTCGTAAGTACTTACTATACACTAGCTTTGTTCTCACCATTTTATATCTTAAAACTTCTCTTATAATGTTAACAACCTTCTGATTTAGGTCTTATTATCCTGACTTTATAGCAGAGAAAATAGAGACTCAGAGTGATTATTTGTCCAATATCACACAGTCCCCTTGTTGAGATTTGAATCTGTGAATCTATCATTGGACTCTGTGCTTTTAACAATAATATTAAACAAAGGCAATAAACCTTTGCTAACTCTTAAAAAAAATAACTTATGTGGCCTAATATTATCTTAGGAGGATAATGTTTACATATATCATAAAACATGTCAGAAATACCGTCTAGATGATACCTATTTTAACTTTCAAAATGAAATTATTACATGAGTAATTTGAGGTTCTCTAAACAATATTTTTATTTTCTTTAATATTTTACATCCTAATATATTTTTAATGTTTATATCTATCTTCAAAAATATGTGTGAATCATAACTAACCATGGTGCTCTAGTAAGAGCCATTTTGGAAGAACATGATGGTCTGACTTATTCTTTGTTGGGAAAGTACAGAAGGAATGTAATCATCAGCATTTGATCAAAATATGGAAGGTCTTAAAATAAACCTCCTTGATTCATGTATTCATATTCGCCTCTCATTTCAGATGAGAGCAATGAGCCTTCAGGGGACTATTTTTGTTTTGAATAACTTGGATTGTTGGCAAGATTGCATTCAAAGACAATTAGTGATTTCCCTCTTCATAACAATTACTTTCCTGTGAGATCAAAAATGATATTCCAGATTAATCTATGTTCCACAGAAAAATCTTGAGAGAGCTAAGTTATCAGCTTATCAAGGAAATATAGCTGGGTCAAGATAACTGGGGTCAGACCAGAGTAGGAGCTGCTCTTAGGCTTTGCTGGTTGTTTTCTCTGTGCTTGGAGTTATTTCACAAGGGGCTCTCTTTTCTCTAATAGATATTAAGGAAATTACATGGGGATCATATTAATGGCTCCATATTCTGAAAACAACTTAGAGGTCCTCAGTAGAAGTATTTCAAAGGATGCCTTGCTGTCATAGTTTGAATTTAAAGTATCCCCAGTGCAGCAAGGTCCAGAGGCAGGCATGGCTGGAGGAACTGGGTCATTGTAGATGTGGACGTGGGGACTATAAATACTCTGGGACCCCCTCTTCTGCCTGTCTCTGCTTTGGCCGCCATGAGTGAGAGCCCCACCCCCCTTCACCACACACCCCTGCTGCCATCATTATTACTGCTGTCCCGGCCAAAGTTATACCTTGCAGCCAGCAATAGGGACTGAACCCTCTGAAGCCGTGAGCCCTAATGAACCTTTCCTCCTGTAAGTTGCTCTGGACAGGTATCTGGGTCACAGGGATGAGAAAGCTGACTGAAAAACCTATATTCTGGGCATCTACCTCTCTCCTCTGATGGCTAGTTCACTGTAAGTTGGCCAATTGGGAAAGAATTTGTTTTTGTATCAGAATTCTCAGAAAATTGTTGGAATTATATAATCAATTATAAGCAGGGCCATTTTTCAAAATATCTAACAACTATTAAGACATAGGCACGGAGGAGAGTGAGAGAGTAGGAGAGTCCCTATCTGTAAACTGTGAGTATACTCGTATGGATTGCCAGTAAGATTATTTTTTTAAAAAAGGGATTTGTAGAGAATCCTGAAATCATTGGATTGTGGCAGTATCAATTTAGAATTGATTTATCTTTCACTATGATCTTTATTGTATAAATAGTATATCATCACACACATGCAGTTACTTTTTTCCACTGCTCATGCTATCCTAATTAAACTTCTTCAATCAACCAAACTACTCCTATAAAATTAGTATTCTGAGAATCTCCACACTTGGATCCACTGTTCTACATTTTTTTTTTCCTGAAATGATCTCTTTTCTCCATCCAATTTTTTTTTTCAAAACAACGACTTCAGGAAGCCCTCCATGCTTTTATCATTTTACACTATACAGTCATATATAATCTTACTATACTGACAACTTTACCTTCTAATATATCACAATCATTATTATATTATGAACATTGTTTTTATGTCATTTTATCTTCTCCATTTGATCTTAAGCTTATGTTTTCAAATATTCCTGCATTGCCTATCATTTTTTTAAGAAGCCATTCAATAAATGCTTATTGATTTATTGTTAGTGAACAATCATTTACTGAGACTACTTGGGCCACAGAGCAAGATGTCACTTTCCAGTTCTTTTCAGATGGCTGCAATATATATCAGACATTGAACCTTGGAATCACCAGCATCTAGTCTGGCACTGAATAGGCACTGAATGAATGTGTGTTTGGTTTGATGAATATATCAATCTCTCATTATCTGTGTATATGCTGATCATTGTAAAACAGAGCAGATTTGATGACTCATATCTCAGCCAGAACCTCAGGGATTTCATAAAGAAAAGGTGTCCTTACAGAATTGGGAAGCTGAGCTCAGTCACAACCTGTTTCAGGTTATTTCCTTGCGGTGAACATCTGACTGCTGAGGACCCTTTTTGTTTTAGCTACGAGAACAATTAATGATTTTGCCAGAAGAACACTCATTGTATAGAATTCACTATATTGGGAAAAAAATTCCTCTGTTTAAGTGCTAGGTCACAGTTACCCTCCCTTAAATAACCCTCAAAAACAAAGCAAAACAAAGCAGATAAGTAACAGCAGGGTAGGACAGAAGAAATGAAGAAATTGTGGACTTGGCTGCAAGGCCTTTGATTTACTCAGTCATCCTCGACAATACTTAACCTCTCTGGACCTTGTTGTCATCAAATGGGAAACAAAAGAGCATACGCTGAATCATCTCCAAGGCTTCCTGTAGCTTAAGAAAGATTTATTCTGGCTACAGCAGTCATGTTGCTTCTTTTTCTCTTTGAAAACTTGTTGTACCTCCTCATGAGCTGTTGAGAGGTAGTGGCTCTTAGCTTGAGTACAAAAGTGACATCTGTCCCTTTTCAAACCCTCAGAACTCTCGTATGGATCTGGGGAAAGTTTGTCCCCTGCATAGTTTCAATTACAGCAAGTATTCTTTTCATTTTGGATCTCAGCAAAGACTTCTGCTTCAGTGTAGCTGTGTGACAGCTGTTGTGCCCCCCTCCAGTGGTGGCCGAAGTTATTTCTGCACCTGTCTTATGATTAAAAATATTGGGGGGCAGAAATGGACCCAGCATGCTGGAAAATATTGATTTGCTTCCCATATTATGCTTAGCTGTTGAAAGTCACGAATCTAGAAGGAGAGGCAAGCCAGCCAGCATGTCAAGGGCAGTAGCTGCTTCCCTGAAGTGTGCTCTGTTTATCTAAATGGCTCCAGGACAGGGTTGTCTGTTCTTTAAAGATCAAGGCTCATTGTCATTTTAGGACTGGGCTTGAAGATGGACTGTCTTTGTCAGGCTAGGTGAGATGAGCCTCTTTATTCATGCCATCACCATTTTCCTGTCCTCTATAGCGTTAAGTATTGCCTGTATAGGATCAATATTCTGAATAATGAGCATTTCAGATAATGCTATTTTGTTCTGAGGAATATAATCACATTTAAGGATCAGTAAAAGAAACAAAAGGCAATGAAGAACTTAGATTCAGGAGCAGGAGAATTGAATTCTATTTCCTGCCCTTACTGTCTCTATGATCTTGAGTGTATTACTAAAAGTGTTTATACCTCAGTTAACTTATCTGTAAAATGAGTAAGCAGCACCTTTCTGAGTTGCTGTAAGAAATATGTCAAGGGAAGCATTTATCACAGTGCCTGAAACAGTAAATCATGCAGAAGAAATCCCCTCCCCCCTCCCTTTTCCTTTCTTCTTTAAAGTGTTATAGAAAAAGCTGACAATGGGCTTGTGAAATATACTATTCAGCAAAGCAAAGTGACATATTTAAATAGGCATGACATCTATTCAGAGGGAAACTAATATTCATAAGGAATTTTTGAGCAGTGGCTACAAGAAAGGTGCTAAGTCAGACAAATCAGAATTTAAACCCCAGCTCTGTGTGACTATACCTCAGTTTCTTTACCTACTAAATGGGAAGTGCCCAAAATCTCTAAATGCTCTCTCTATGCTTATCATTCAGACCTTCTGAGAGTGCATCTCTATGCACTCATGCTTTTTAAAATAAGGATTAAATGGTTACAGTTGAATAAATGTTTTGCATATGGCTACTAAGATTGCCTGTAATTTAAAATGATTTTAAAATTCATAGGATGATGGTTGTATATTTACAAAACTTTTTTGCCACATAGGGCCATTCATGTAATTAGGAGATAGTAAGCATTTGTTGAAAATATATAAAAAATATGAAGTGAAATGTTTATAATAAGAACTGGATCCCAAATTACTTGTGAATATTTTGTCAAGGCTAGGGGGATAAGGATCTCTTGCTTAACATACTAGAGTTTCAGTGGGAGGTTCCCAAGTGTGACATTCCTAGTCACACATTAATTTATTTAGCAGACATTTATTAAACAGATACTTCATGTCAAACTTTATCTTAGCGTGTTTGAGATATAGAAAAAGATGTGTAAGATATATTTCCTCTGTGTAAAAATTTCCTTGAAAGGAAGATAATATATGGACATAAGTAAACATGGCACAAGTTAGAAAAGGATAGTGGCAATAGAAGTAGAATGACACTACTAATAATACAATAATACACAATTGGGATTGAGGAGGGAAGAAAAAATATTACCAGCTATAATAATCATAGTTCATGAAAGAGTTTAATTTGATTACAGAATCTTAGATGCATTTGGCAAAAGAAATGTTCCAGGTAGAAGAAACAAGTGAGAAAAATTTAGATAGACTCTTAGAGAGGTGTCCAAGAAACAGCAAATTGTGGTTTTGGTGGAGCAAGTTGGTATGGAGGATCATTGCACAGGAGACACAGAAAGACTGAGTTGAGCTCAGATTGTGATAAATCATGAAGAGATATTTGACTTTTGGGCCTACGATTGTGAAACACTCAAAAATCTAGTAAAATATTTTTCTATTTTGCAGTTTCAGTATTCAGTCCTCTTGGCATACATTTTAAAATCACAAAGTATTTGAGGGAAATATCTTTTTATGTTTACATTGGACACAGAAGTCTTATGAAGTTGGAGGCTGCCAGGGTCCAGCAAGTGTGCTGGTGTTTGCCAAGCATGAGCAAACTGAATTTAATTTCCATATATTATGAGGGTTTGAAATATGCACAGTGGTACTCTAATCATGTTTAATATTATAGTCACTCCTAGATGGAAGTTTTTGATCTAATAGATCCTAATTTTTATATTGGCCTTTGTGATTTCTAAAGAGAATTTTTATCATGGTCTTTTTGCAAATGATAGTTTCTCAGTATGTTTATTTTGGATTTGGAAAAATATATTTGAATAAATAAAATTTAAACAAATCAACTTCATTCTGTTACATTGCTGAATGGCTCTATTGCATATCTTAGGAATCTCATCAATACCAATTATGATCTTTTGCTAATCTGATGATAAGTTTGTTCATATTTTTTTGCAAGACTACATGCTTTTTTTAGTCTCATCATCAACTAGTTATAACAACAAAACAAAAGGAGCCACATCTTTAATTCATCTGAGTTGCAATTACTCCTTTGATCCAAAAGTAATAGAGGTTAATTAAAAGAGTCATACTTGGCATCTTCTTCTGTTACGTAGAAACAGATATTTCATTGAGTATGTATTAGATGATTTCATGGTATGATTTTAAAATTATCACTGAGTTTCTGAGAATTATTTATTTCACTTTAATAGTAGGATTCTAGATTGAAGGGAGCAAATAGATTATTATCACTTAGTATTTTCCATATTGTCAGTTCAGGTCACTGTGTGTGGGGGGCTGGGTTATCAGTCAAGGATGGGACACCCTTATGTCATTGTGGTATTCTTCCTGTAGATACAAAAACTAGAAAGAAAATGAACTATGCTGTATCTTACAGTAAAGCTCAGTAAATCAATGACTCTTAGATAAATAATGCATTAATCATTTCTTCCCAAGTAGAGTTCTAATTGAGAGCCTTGAAAATAAAAATGGGAAAGTAGTCACAAGGTATCACATAATAAATGTAACTGCTCATTTGAAAATACAATTCCATGTTCCCACGCTCCCATAAGCACATTTGTCTTTTATGTTGTTCTCCATCTTGATTTTTTCCTAGATGTTTTCCTATTCTATTCACTTTGCTTAATGGAAAATAACTTTGGTCAATGCATTCAGCAAAGCTTTAAAAACCCTTTTTCATGTAAGGCACCACACCATACAGTGATGCACCATACAGTGCATCAAATATCAGCAACTCCCATCTCTGATCACAGCCCACCAACGGGCCATGATATGAAAACAACTGGAAGAGTCTCCTGCCTCAAATTATGTTCCTCCATTTGCCAACTTGACCTAAAGCCAGTGACTGAATTTTTTTTCTCTAAGAGATAGTATATTTTATTGATTTTGTATCCTGCCTAAATTTATCACAATTTTTTTAAAGCAAAGATAATTGGAACAGGGAACAACAATAACAACAAAAGCAGATGAAACCAAGAATGAAAAAGGTAGACCAAAAGTACCAATGATAAAGTCCCAGACATTCATTAGAATGACTTGTTTCTGAAGCTTTTGTTCTTTTTAGCAGAAAAGAGCCAGAGAGGGAAGGGTAGACAGGAAGGCAAGATAAGTTGCATGAATAACAACATATTTTACAATAAAATTGTTCAGAAGAAGCAGAACTATTCTCCCATCCCTATGGGCCTTCATAGAAAAAATATTTTGTGATGTAGTGAAATAATTTATTTTTTTAAAGTAGCATAGAGTGCCATGGATTTGTTTCTTAGAGTCTTTTAATGCAGAAGGACCTCATAGCATGTCAATAAGTACAGCTCTACAAGAGACCTCATTAGAGAGTAATCAGAGAATAATTGGTCCTCTGTGTTACAACACTGTCCTGAGGCCATACCTTGGAGAGCTAATGATTTAGGCATTAACACCTTGGTGTGAAGTAGTTTACCCAATTGGTTTTTTTTTTTTTTTTTTTTTTTTTCTTTAACAACCCCTGGAGTAGGGCTGGCTTTTCTAGGAGTTGAAGGCCAGAGACAAAGAGCTCTGCTAGGGAAGATAAATCAGATGGGGGACTTGGGGTTGCAAACAAGGGCAACTGAAAAAGATGATTAGCTAAGCATTTTCCTCAGAGCTGACTGTACATGGTCAGTCTTTAAGACTGCAAAATATTTTAAGATTGCATTATATTTACTGGTACCAAAAAATAAGTAAAGGCTGGTGGACATATGTCAGTAGCAATGTCTGAGTCACCCAAGCTGTGGCATACATGAGATAGGTAGTTCATCAAGGACTTCCTGTTGCAGGGATCCTACTCTTTGGATAAGAAAGTGATTAATTTCATGGTGTATGGGTAAGGGGAAGGAGAGGGGAAAAGGTCAGAAATGTGTAGATCTACAACTACTCACCAAAACAGCATGGTATTGGCCAAAAATAGACATATAGACCAATGGAACAGAATAGAAGATACAGAAACAACCACACACTTATAGCCAATTGATTTTTGACAAAGGTACCAAACACATATGTTAGAGAAAAGACAGCCATTTTGAAAACTATTGTTGGGAAAACTGGTTATCTATTTTTAGAAAAATGAAATCAAATCCTTATCTCTCACCCTGTACAAGAGTCAACTCGAGCTGGATCAAAGACCTGGAAATTAGACCAGAGACTTTGAAGTTACTAGAGTAGGGCATATACCCAACACTCTAACATATAGGCACAGGTAGAAACTTCCTCAATAAGACTCCCAAAGCTCAGGAAATTGAAACAAGAATTAATAAATTGGATAGCATTAAACTAGTAAGCTTCTGTTCATTAAAAGAAAACACCAAGAATCTAAAGAGAGAGCCTACAGATTGGGAGAAGATCTTTGTCAGCTAATCCTCTGATAGAGGACCAGTATCTAATAAAATCTCATAAAACATAATCTTGACTCAGATAGAGGTGAGATCAGACGAGGCTACATGCTTCATGTTTCCATTTATACAAAGTACCACAACCTGTAAGGCTACCCTGTACTTTTAGAGGTGACAGTAGTGGTTACCTTGGAGATGAAGCTAGTGACTGGAAGAAGCAGAGGGGCTTAGAATAATACTAATGTTATTTCTTGATCTGAGGCAGAAAACACCAGTGTGCTTGGTTACCCAGGCCACTATATGCTCTACATTGATGGTACGTGAAATTTTTTCTGTGTGTATTATATGTCGATAAAAATTTTTGTTTAAACTATAGATACATCTCCTACATGTTAATAATATATAATAATAACCTAGCTGTACCTCTACCATTATTTTTCATGCATGCAGGAGATAAATTAATCACTATTTCCAAAGAGCAAGACATTTACCATTTGGTTTCAACTGTTTCCCTTTTCTACTTTCTCAGATTTACCCAATAGAACATTTGTTTTCCCTGCTGTACAAAGGCCTAAGTGTGTTTAAGTAGCTTGATGCTATACTATTATAAAATAACACCTTTATATTATCAAGCACATACATAGCCCTAAGGATTTCTTGAGGCTGTGTTCAATGTGACCTGGAAGCCAATGCCAACACTGAAAAATAAAGAGGCTTGTGGTCAGGGTCTAGACAGGCTTTGGGGGACTTGTCTGGAAAAAAATCAGAACAGGAAAGAATATTGAAGGTATACCACAAAAAGATCCAATATCTTTAAATGGTATAGTCAGTTTCTAATTTCAGAGTAATTTCTCTCCCACATGTGTTAAAGTGTAAAGAAACATTTAATAAGATTTAACACTTCAAAGTCATTAACTAACTAATTAACTAATGAATCCACATCACAGCTCTATGAGGTTTCTGTTAAGTATCTAACATTTCACAGATCTTATGTCATTTAGAAACTCTTATAGCTCTTTTCATCTCTGCTCTTTTCAAAGTCTTTTAAAAGAACTAATTATTATCCTGTCTCCAGTGAAGGACACATATCAAATTTTTCTCTTGAAAAAATACGTAGCTTTATGAACTGGATTTCCAAAAAGTCAAATAACTCAGTGACTTTCCTAGTGATATGACTCCAAATTTCACATATACCTCTTTTATTTCTATTAGTTGTTACTTTTATTCTGTTAATTCTATTTTATTTTCCTTGAGGAAAAAGATCAACTTGTGTGTCTTGTATAGAAGGTGCTTAGGACATGTCTATTGGGATTTTTAAAAAACTCCTTGGATAATTTGTTTTTCCATAATTTAGATATCATTTCATGGACTCAACTGGAAGTTTAAAAAACATAAATATTTATGTTGTGATCCTTTCCTTCAAATGCCTAAATTGTTTTCACACTAGAAATGAATTAGGTGCTAAGTTATACAGGGCAATCAATTTAGTGTAATAATAATAGTATGTTATTTTGAGCACTGAGTATGAAAAGATGAAATATGTCCATATTTGGGGTATAAAAATTAAAAAATGGTGGGGAATCAGGGAAGAGAGAGAGAGAGAGAGAGAGAGAGAGAGAGAGAGAGAGAGAGAGAGAGAGAGAGAGAGAGAGAGAGAGACAGGAAGAGAGAGACTGACTTTAGAGCAATATTTTAAGGAAGATTTGAAAAATAATGGAGCCAGTTCTTCAGGCAACATTTATGAAATGGAAATGGTATTGAGTTATTAGAAAAACATAGTACTAACATCAGAATTTTTTTTTGGATGCTAAGCAAAATTGTCACAATAAAACTTCATACAAGTCTGTTAAATTATATTAACAGAGGCTTTCCAAATATCTGGTAGACTCTGTTTTGGTTTGATTTAATGATTGATAAATGAAGCACCAGGGACATTTAAGTGTTTAATATGAGAACTTCCCCTTTGCCATCCAAATTGACTTGCTGCCTTGTGAAAACATGTAGCAAAAGAGGGGAGAAACCCTGCTTTTATTGAGTACCTGCTGTGCCCACAAGCACATGCTATCTCAATTTAGATTCAAAATGGCCCTGGGATGTATAGTTCCATCTTACAGATGAGGAGACTGGTGCCATGCCTTGCTGCTAGGCTGACCAAGACTGTGCCTGGTTTAACTCTAGGTTTAATTGATTCAAACTCTGTGATCTGTTCCCTATACCAGGAAATAAAAGTAGTCTTCCATGAACAGATTTAATTTGAATACCTTTAAAACCCTTTAGGTCTCATCTGTCTTAAACTGATGTACTGATTTAGTGAAATCTTGGATATAAGAACCTTTTTTGTCTTTTTTAAAAATTTTGTTTGTCGGCCCCTCTTTGAGACATACTCAGTTCACGCAGCTTGAATTCTGGCTGGCACGGGCAGTGTGGCCAAGGCTGCAGCTGTTAGCGTCCCCTCCTCCCATGCTCATCAGGAGTCCTGCAAAGGAGCCCTGCAGACTGATACTGCATTTTGCAGTTGATTTGACAAATAGCTTTTGTGGCCTCTGATTTTTCATATCACTCATAAATTCCAGCAACCGTTGGGCTGGTTGTCAGGTTCAAATTCTAAATATTCGAAAGGGAAGAGTCGATGCTCTCTGCATTCAAAGTGGACTCTATCCTTAAGATTTATTTGTAAATTTTGCTTAAAAACTACTTGGAGAGGGATGAAGGATATTCTCCTGGCGGTGCCTAGCTGAAAATTATTTCGATCCTTATGTCATAAATCTTGATAATATGTCTTTTAAAATGTGCCCGAGAAATGTATTTGGTGTTGATGGCACTGAATTTTAGTGAGTCAAATTGTATTTGGGCAGTATGTTTGCCTCCTCACGTTGTGTGTGACACTGGAGTAAAATGGAGACTTGGGTCATTCAGCTGCAGGCTCTAAGGAAGCCTGTTGTAACCGTGCATTTTAATGAACTGAATCAGCTGAAGAAATGTTGTCTCTCTACTGTGGTGTAGCTGTCTGCCTTGTAAACTACCTCCTTGGATAAACAGAGGACTTCTATTTCATAAACTGCCTTTCCCCCATGGTCTTTTAAGAGTGTTGGGCTTTTTCTCTTTTCTTAAATTACAGGTGGAGAAAGTCTAGTTAACTCTAAAATGATTTTCCAGCAAACTCAGTGGCTTTTTAAATTTTTATTAACAACACTTAGAGCTACATTATACTTATGCAGGATATGTGTTATTGCTGAAGTACTTAGAAACCTAAATTTGTTTTGTCATATTACCAGAGATAGCATCTGCACTTGGGTTCAGTTGAAATACAAATGGAAGATCAGATTTTTTTTTTTTTAACTCATCAGTGGGCCACTGTGAGCTGAACCAACAAAATGGGAATAATTTAACCATTGATTACTTTTGCACAACACACTGCTGGATCTCCAAACTGAGTTGAATATGAGGAGATGTGGTTCAAGGGGTTATGTGAGAATCTGACCTCTGGAAATAAGATCTGAGGGTCTTATGTTGAAAGCTGCTAAATACATTTTGCCAGAAACTGCTTGTGTCTGTGATTGGTTACAGCTTACTTTACTGTTTGATTCTTGTACTTAGCTGTCATCAGACACTGTAAAATTTTTGAATCTAAAGTTGATTAATGGAAACCATTTAGAACAATGATTTTTCATCTATTCAGACTCTGTGTGGGTCCTCTACCTGAGTTAGTTCAAGCAGAGTCCAGTACTGAAAATAAAAACATGTGAAAACCATTTCTTTTACTTCCTTCTCTTTGATAGGAATGGAAGAAAATAAATGAATGAATGAATAAAATTGAAAAAATTAAATAGCCAATAGATAGTACTTAAGCAGTAAGAGGGATATAAAGGTTTAAAAAATGAAAACTTATGTACTATAGTGAAACCCTTGAATGGATAACTAAGAGAGGGACTAGGATTGCAGTCCTTGGAAGATTGTTAAAGATATAGTTAAATTAGCTTGGAATTTCAAATAGAAGATAAGAAAATACATGGCAAGGTACTCAAAAATCATCATAACGACTAGTTTTTATGACTAAAGATTTCCCTTCAATTTTTTTAATAATTTATGTTCCAAAATTAATATTCTTCATCAATGGCAAAGTTTACCATGGTCCAGGACCTGAGCAATATCTCATGAGGAAAAAAATATATTTGGATGGTCTATAAGTCTGTCCTACCTTATAAATCAAAATTAAAATGCAACCTAAAATACAGTAGGGAGTATTTCATTTCTAATTCTGAAATTAAACTGCAATTTACAAAAATTAGTTTTTACTTATAGACTCAACCAAAGATGTTGAATGCAAATACAATTTTACCTTCCTTTTCATTAAATTATTAGACTGTGTCATTTTAATTTTTTGCTTGTCTAAGATATTGATATTTTCCTTTTAATCCAGTCTGAAGGGCCACATTCAAATTGTGTAGATTGTAAATAAGAATTTGGTAGAGAGAAAAACTGAAAGAAATGTTAATTGGAGATTGAGATAGATATGTAGAGAGGAGATATTCCGTGGAAAAAAAAATAAGGGAAAGAACAGAACAGAAGAAAGGGGAGACTCAGCCATGAGCAGATGCCTCAGTCCCACAGGCTCAAACCTGCCTTCTCCATAACTGATGTTTAAGAGATGTAAAAAAAAAAAGATGGGCATCACTACTTGTCAACTTCTGAGTAGGTGACATTTGAAGCCTCCAATAGAATAGAAATTATTTAGAAATGTGTACAGAGAAGCAAAGACCTCTCATCTAGCCTCTCTCTGATAGGGTAGAGCTCCCCCTTTTGTGTGTTAAGATAGGAGAGGCCTCTGAATGTGTTCTAAGCAGAAGCTTTCAGAAATGAGGGTGAGATAAGGAAACATCAAAGCTAAAGAGCAAAGGACCTTTGCTAGGAGAAGGTGAGCAAAGAGAGGTCACAAATATATGGCTTTTACAATAAAAGTTGACTTCCCAGCCTCTATTAAATGAAGGTATATTAATATTTAAATTAAATATTATTTCTTTTGCATGTGTGGGGGGTACTGGGGATTGAACTCAGGGGCATTCTATCTCTGACCTACACCCCAACCCTATTTTATTATTTAATTATTTTATTTATGTATTTATTTGTTTTTTTAAGTACTGGGGATAAAACCCAGGGGCATTCTACCTCCAAGCTACACTCCCAGCCCTATTTTTATTCTTTATTTTGAAATAGGGTCTCACTAAATTTCTTAGGTGGCCTCCAAACTACGATCCTCCTGTCTCAGCTTCCCAAGTATTGGTATTACAGGCATGCACCACTAAGCCTGGACTAAATATTATTTCTTTATCTCACAGTTTTTCTTTGTCATTTCAACATACATCCTAAAATGTTCATAGATTTTGTGACTCTCACAAGGAAAACTATTGGTAGATTATTCACAACACAGAAGCAATTGAAACCAGAATATGATTGTCTAAAACTATATTTTTGAAAGAATAATTTTTAAACCAGCTAAGTGATAGATGAAAAAATATTGTGTATAGTGGAAAAGCATATATGAAATAAAAAACAAAGCCAGGTATGGTAAGCACTCCTGTGTAATCTCAGTATTTGGGAGGCTGAGACAGGAGGATGGAAGAATTGAGACCAGTCTCAGCAATATAGCAAGACTCTCAGCAACTTAGTGAGACCATGTTTCAAAATGAAACAAAACAAAAGTGGCTATGGATGTAGCTCAAAGGTAGAATGCCTCTGGGTTTACTCCATAGCACCATACACACAAATATTATATATGTATATGTGTGTATGTATGTTTATATATATATACAAACACAAGACTGATGCATTTAAGTTTCCATAAAATTGGAATATCTACTCTAGATTGTGACAATAACTTTATCATAATGACCAGAAAATTAATTGAACAGACATCTACTATGAAGAAAAATCTATGCCAATGAACAAGAGAATGCAAGCACATTAATAACTCAAGCACAAGGCAGCCTGTATTATAGTACCTGGTAGAGGCACAACATACAATAAAAAAGAGAGAAGGGAAAGATTAAGATCTGCATAGTAGAATGTGAGCTGGGTCCATTATAGAAAGACTCAGGAACTGACAGGAGAATTTGGGAGGAAGGAAAGACACTTCTCACAGAGGAAACTGCTTGAGAAAAAACACAGAGGTAGGAAAGTGAGTGCTACCTCAAGAACTGGTTAGTGTTAAGGCATGAGAGATGATATAGAAATAAAGGTAAAGATGTAGTTGGGCTTTGTTGGGAGGTTTAGGACATTCATTTCATATACCAACATCACTCTTCAGTATTAACCATGTGCCCAGATGCCTCTGAACTTATAGCCATTTAGATTCTCTTTCTTGAGTCTGCCAGGAATCTATTTGCCATTCTAAATAGAAATAGTTGTGGGATTCAACTATTAAAGTATATGATGTACTTAGAAATTTGAGCTACTGAAGGGAAGGAGAAAGCTACTTATTTTGTATCAAGCTCCAAACTAAGAGATTTGGGATTTTATCTATAGCATCTCACTTAATATTCATAGGAACTTTCTGAGCATCAAATTAAACAATATATGAAATGTGTCTAGAAAAAAAACACCAATAGGTATTCAAGAAATTCGGATGATTCTGTTCCCTCTTTCAATTATCCTTAATGATTTGTTATACACTTTTTTTTTTTTTTTTAAGATAAAGAAGCTAGAACTCAAGGTCTTACAGTTGTTAAGTCTCAGAACCAGATTTCAAAATAATTTTCCCAGGATTCATGGCCAAAGTTCTTCCTAATATACAAAGTTATCTCTCCCTGGGGAAAAACTAAGGAGGAAGCCATTGTTTAATGGTGATTCACTGAAGACATTTCTCTAATACAGGTTATTGCATGTAACATGGATTGTTAGTTCTACCTTGGTTCCTTTGAGAATTTAAATTTTCTGTTTGAGAAAAATGCAGATGAATCTCTTTTGGATGACTTCAGAAGTGCAGACAATGCCATTTGCCCCCAGACCTGCTCTTTTTTTTTTTTTTTGCAGTACTGGGGATTTAACTCAGGGGCATTCTACCTCCGAGATATACCCTCAGCCCTATTTTTTTATTCTTTATTTTGAAACCGAGTCTCACTAAGAAGCGGAGTGCCTCACTAGGTAGCTGAGGCTGGCCGCGAACCCCGATCCTCCAGTCTCAGCCTCCCGAATGCTGGGATTACAAGCGTGCGCCACCACGCCCGGCTCAGACCTGCTCTTAATACACAGATTGTTTTCCTTTAGCTAAAGGATTTTCTCTCTATTTTAATGTAAGTGCCCTTGGAAGGGAAGATAATACTGCCCTAGATCTGGGAGCAGACATTTGGTAAGACATGAGGAACTATAGAGCTCTGTGCATCACTGGACGGAGGGGTTTCAGTGTAGATATTCCTTCTAAATGGACAAAGGGCATTGGGATGGGAAGGTGAGAAGACAGGAGGCAGATAGCCCAAACTTGACTTGATTGCACGCTAGAGATGAATCCAGCACATCTGTCTGGTGGCTCCAACCATAAAATGGACAGATCAATAACAAAAACATTTATCTCTTAGGAGAGGGAAAATGGAAGAAATAAGAAACTCAAATTCAAGCCAGGCATGGTGATGTACCCGCTTGTAATTCCAGCCTTTGGGAGGCAGAGACTGGAGGATCCAGGTTCGTGGCCAGCCTCAGCTACCTAGTGAGGCCCTGTTTCAAAATAAAGAATAAAAAAATAGGGCTGGGGGTATAGCTCAGAGGTAGAATGCCCCTGAGTTCAATCCCCAGTACCACAAAGGAAAAAAGAAAAAAAGAAACCCAAATTCAAGAAGAAGGTAGCACACTTGGAGAATAAATCAGCTGTTCAAGAAGTGGAACACAGGGTATCTATAATTTGGGATTATTTTACTATTAAGAAATATATAATAAGCCAGGCCTGATGGCACACACACCTATAATCCCAGTACTTGGGAGGCTGAGACAGGAGGATCAGTTTTGCGGCCAGCCTTCGCAACCTAGTGAGGACTTCAACAACCTAGTGAGGCTCTATTTCCAAATAGAAAATAAAAAGGACTGGGGGTGTAGCTCTGAGATATAATGTCCCTGGGTTCAATCCCCAGTTACCCCCCCTATACATGAAATATATAAGCTTTAGACTATTCTAAAGTCTACCTTAACCCTTCCTTTTTAATTTATAGCTACTTTGATGTTTTTGCCATTTTAGTATACTAATAAAGTCCCCACACATCTCTGTGTATTAGACCATAAAAAGAATAAGTTCCAAAAAATGTTTATTTTTATATTTTACTACTCTACTCCCTATAAAAATTAATAGGACTAAGTGCATGTTGCCTCTCAATGAAATGCAATAGGCTGGAGTGGGGATCACAGCCTGGCAAGAGCTAGACTGGCAGATTAGCATTTAGCTAAAAGAAATATCTTAATACTAAATTATTAGAAATTGTTTCCTACGAGCAACTGGAGATGTATACTTTGGGTTGAGATGCCTTGTGTAAATGGGGTATGAATTATTTTAGGGCAGTCCTATAAAGAAGTGGAAAAATATGCAATTAGCAAGTAAAACTGATAGGATGATAGATTCAACAAAAGGGATTTGTTCTTGTATTTAAAAAAATAAGTTTATGAAATGTACTAAAGACTTCTTATCAAATCTTGAGATAATATATAAACACACACATGTATATATATATATATATATAAATTTCTGATAAGTAATGACTCAATTACACACAAATCTACACACATATACAAATGGGTAATGAAATGTGGAAAATCACGTTATAGGAGACAGATTTGGGGGGACTGAGTATCATTTACCATATGATTAAGTTGGTGGAAAACACAAAATATTTACATAACAATGCCTAGGTCATGTTGCACAAACCTTTAAATATTCTATTTTACTCTCCAAATATTTATACAATTTTACTTTAAGATTTTGTACAAAACTCTTTCTTAAATTGACACTTATCTCACAGAGATGTCGAAGTTGTAACTGTGTTCTCTGTTATAACACAGTTTCCACTGTTGTAATCTACTCACAGGCTTATGAGAGTTTTTAAAGCCACTCTATTTTTTAATATCAACATGATATATGCTTTAAATTTCTTCCAAAGTCCTTGTAATATTCTGGTTGATTACATCAAGAGCAGTGGTGATGGTAAGCATATTTCTTCCTTTAGGAAGTGTGACAGATCAATACTAATGACAAGAAACACTCTGTAGCTACATGTGGGACCACCCATTTAAAGCCATGAAGACACAATCTGAGGGATACTTTCTCTTTACACCCACTTCATAAACAAGCTTTAGCATCAAGAGTGCTGAGTAATGATTTATATTTAAGTCCTTTGCTCCTTAATGGCAAAATTTATTTTATATCCTACTTAGAGTGTGATGAAGCTTTAACAAAAAATTGCTTTTGCTAAATGCAGAATATGCCTTATTTAATATGCAAGCCCCCTAAGTTTGCATTTATCCCTGAGAAGACAAAATTATTATTAATTGGTATGAGTGTTTTTGGTTGGTGAAATATAGTTGAGTGTTTCCATACATAAAGTCCTATAGCTTGTTTTATTTAGGAGTTTGTTAACTTAAAGGGGTAAGTAGCTTTAATATTTTCAAGTCTGATTCTTCAACTATATCTCATCTTTCCTCTATTGAAAATCAGAAGATATTGTAGAGATGTTTAGCAGGTTGTAGGGCAAAGAGACAAGGGTCAGCCAGGAAAGAGATAAGGATCAGCTCTTTAGAGATGTCATAGGAACTCAGCTGTTAAAGAGAAGCTGTTTGTGTCTACTTAAATTATAAGAATTTTGAAAACACACCTGTTAGCTCATACTTGTTAAGACCAGTGATATCCATTAGAGAGCTCTTGATTATATTGGTCATTCTCTGATGAATTAAGTATTTAATTTGCCTAAGTAAAAGGTTGTTATTTATGAAAGATACCCCTGTACTTTATGCTCTTTTTTTTTTTTAAATTAGTGACTGTCAATGATTATAACTGCCAAAGTCAATCATAGTGTCTAGAGTAGAAGGAGGTCTTGAGCACAGTCTTCCATTAGAGTGGGTGTATGAGAAAAACACCATAGCTGGTGTCATGTGATCCATACCTGGAATGGGTACTAATCCCACACAGCAGGTATGGAAGTGATTACTTTTTTGTTCAGTAATTATGTCATCTTGTCATATAAGCTTTTATAGCATGATGTCAACAAGGACTGAAAACAAGGATACTGGAAAGGGATGGACAAATAAATGTCTACCTGAGGGAAAGCCCTTGCTATACTGACCTTATTTGGGATATAACTAGAATCTAGATTTAGTTTGATATGATTTTGCTTCCATATTCTCTGGTTGGTATCTTTATGTCTATTGTATATTTTGATAATATCAAAGACAGATAACATGGGATAGAAGAATCTATGTCCCTATAGAAATCTAAGATGAAAGACAAGTTCTAGGCTCATATAAAAAACAGTATGGGCTCCTGTAACATAGAGCTTAGTGATTTCTTTTGACCCATGCCAAACTCAGAACATAAGCAAGCACAGCTGAAAACCTACATGACTATGATTATTTTCCTCAAATAAAACATAATTACTTTTTATTTAGACCTGTTATGTAGTATTTTTATTATATTCTACCCATCTATCCAAAATCAATTGATTTTGGAAGCTAAGCAAAATTTGGGTCCAGTTACATAGGCTGTTATGTAACAATCACTGTCACCTGTGTATTTTTAAATTAATTTTAAGGGCCATTTAGTACATACTATTTAATGTCCATCCATCCTGTTTATCTTATAGCATTTATCATTCAAATTTACTGATACTATTTTTCATGTTCAGGGTTCCTCCCAGCTGCTTCTGTTATTTCATGCAGGTAGCAAAGAGATGACAAGAATAGGGGGAGCACCTTAGGTTGGCTACAGACCTAGTAAAAACCCAGGGGAAAAAAGAAATAAAAGAAACCACACAGTTTCTGAGTTTTCCATTTTTCATGGCTCAATTCTCATTTGTCACATCTGGAACTCATTTTTTCTTAAGCTTTATGGCCCGATGTTTGTTTCTGACTCAAGTCGAATATACACTTTGAGTTCTCATCTTGGTAAACGTCAAAGGAAGAGAAGATATTCCCAGCATCTACAGCCTCCTGAAAACCCTTGCCAGATCCACAAATCTGACTCTGCATTATCCTTCCCCAGAAGGAGAGCATAATTTCATTATCCATGAATCATCACCTCTTAGACTGTAACATCATTGTCAAAGAGCCTAATAGAACCAGTGTTCAGCGGGCTGAAAGGGGGGAGGAGGGAGAGAGCTCTGGGGCAAAGCACAGGTCACTGGCGCGATCAGCAAACTGGAGAGTGCGGAAGCTGGAAAGGGAGGTCTCCCTCCCTTGACAACTCTGAGATACCTGCTGACCTGCAAATCACTGATGCTCATTCTTTCCACATTAATACTGAGATTTAGTTTTCCCTAACCTCAAGTACATTATATTTCAATACCCTGCCTATGAAAAAATATTAACACACTTAATGAAAATATCAGACTAACTGGCCAACATCAATGAATATAAACACTTTAAAATATTTCTTATCCATTCTTATTGTATTACTACTTGCTTTGTATCTTTGGACATTTATATCTAGCCCTCAATATCTGTTTATCTCCTATCTTCTAATAAAAGTGTCACTAAGCAAGATATAACTTGTAAAAATTACATAACAGTTATATTTACCAGACAAATGAGCTGAGTGGAATTCACATATGATGTACAGATAAAATACATATACGCATAAGACACATTTACAAAAAAGATTCAGGATAAAAAGCCAAAAATGTTATGAATAGCTGTGGTTAGTCTAAACAGCCACTAGAGGTCACTGATACTCCACAGAAATACAGTTTATTGACTGTCTATTTGGGTAGTTGACTCACCAAATCAAGTAAAAAAATGGCTTAAATTCTCTGAAAAGATGTAATGTCAACATCCTTGGAAAATACAAACTCATTTAAAATGAATGTAGATTGCATTAGTGTTGCTTAGAAGACCAAACTGCTCACTCCATGCTGGGGCAGCACTATGCGTACCAATCCTAATAAAAATGGAAAAAACCCACATGCAGTTCAGAGACTAAACTCCATTTCCTCTCTGTTTTTATAAAGCGTGCAAAGTATGGAGGGGATCCATTCTGCATAGACGTATCTCTGTTGTACAGTTCAACAGGTCAGGCTGTTCAACTGTTTCCAACTTGGAAGGGAGTGAGGTCTTTCATGTAAATTTGCATTAGAAAAATGAATTTCAATTATATTCTCTAATATGCAGTGGATTTTAAATACTTATGAAAATAGATTTATGTTATGTAATTTAGAAAGTGCCATGGGGTGGAGGAGAGGGCAACAAATTCTGATCAGGAGCACATTTGCCATTTGGCTTTGTTAAATTTATAATCGTGAAGTAATAATAGTCTAACCTATAGAAGTTATATATCTGTTCTTGGAAGACACCAAGAACTAGAGAAGCTTCATTTCCATGGTGGATGTAGGAAATAACTTTTTCCTTGTCATTTCATGTCCTAAATCAAAATGAGTCTTACCTTCTAAGAGATTTACTTTGTTTCCTTACCTGTTACTAAATTTATAAGTAAAGTTAGGTCATTAAAAAATTACCAGTCTTCAAAATATTGGTCATTCATTTAATCTTACACCACATTTTACACCCCAAGTGGCTTTCAATTTTAGAAATGTTCTTCAATATAGTGACCATTTTATATATACTAGTAGCACCACATCCTCAATAATTTGCAAAAACTAAAAAAGTGTAAGTATACCTTGCTTCAGTATATTTGATGTCCATCACAAAGGAAGCAGAAGTTCAAGTCAAAGAATAGAAAGGGGCTTGTTCACTTCAACACTGCATTTAATTAGCACAATCATCTTTAGTACAGATAAAAATGAAGCTGACCAAAGAAAATTTCTTTTTTAGATGGAAAAATGTATTTACTGACATTTAATGAAAAAATACAACTTCAGTGAAAAACATCACAGAAAGCTCAGTCACCCAGTTCATAATACTGTAAGGAAGTATCTATATGATTAATCATTTAGGAATAAATGGCTAATTGCCATTAGTAAATTTGTGTTCAACAATTGATAATGAGTAAACATATTGTAGCTATGGTGCTTTTCTGAACTGGCGTCTCTTTTAAGGTTTAGCCCAAATCCAAATATCTAGAGAAATCTACTTTAAATGTTTCTTTTTCTTTATTGCTTCTAGCAGTATGATTTTAATAATCTGGCTTCCTTGCAATTATATTTCATGGTGACTTGCCTAAATTTGTCTTCTCAGCCTACGAAAAGCCTCCAAACTATATAAAAATTCTGGTAAAAACAGCCATTCACTTTTTTTTTTTTCTTGCTGCAGCAATTCTGTTTTGAAAGAACAGGGACATGGTTAAAGATGCAAGGGTTAGCAAGTCAAATTAATTGAAACAGCCTCAATGTGGCAGTCCCTAAATCTTGCTCATGTAATAAAACTGTTCATTTTGGAGAATGAAAGAGGGTATAGACTTAAAGATATTTTTTTAAAAACCTCAATGGACTGTAGTTCCTGTTTCTTAAATACAGAGGCTATGATATTGGTGCTGCAGTCAATAAACTTTCACCAACGACATAAAAACATGCATGCAGCTTGCAGATTGCCAACAGGGTCTGTACAGAATTGTACTGATAGATGAGTTTACAATACAGATGAGCACAGGGACACAGTCATGTCAACAACAGCAAAGCAAAAGAGGACTGTCATAGTGTTGGTCTCTTCTCCTGGGAGATTCATGTGGTACCTTTATTAAGGGGTTATCAGAGTCCTCCTTTCAACAGGGCTGTTGGTGGAAAACATGCCTTTTTGAATATGTTCTCTTTGCACATCTGAATGAAGGGTCAGTCATTAGGGAACTGGTGTGTGCAGGACATGTCCTGGAACACTACAGGACAGCCTGACAAATCCTGAACAGAAGAACAGCATGGAGCTAATGATGCCACTAACTACCTTGGGGTCTTTGAAAAAGCTGGGAAGAAATTCTAGGGAGGTCCTGGCCATATGCATGTTGCAAGTCTTATCTCTGAAAACTCCCCAACATGAGGAGCCACAGAGAAACCTGCCCCCTCAAATGTGCCCATTTAATTCTTTGGCTACTTAATTTCTTTAGGAAATTTACAGCCTAGAAGGAACTGATGGTGAAACCTCTAGTCTGATTTTCACAGGGATGGGTTTCAGAGGTAAGCCATCAAGTCTAAAACTTTGTGTTTTTAACCATCTCCTCACATTTCACAGCCATTTACTTGCAGTATTTTAACCCTTTCACACTTTCCCCTGTGCTGGCCTCACTGTGATTCAGACACCCCTGAAAACTGTTCTTGGTGCTGCTCTCACCCAGCATGTCTTTTGATAGTTTCCTGCAATTTTCTTTTCATGCCAGGCATTGTTTCAATGGCCCCATCAGTCTCTAAAATGTTCCTATAATCAAGTCATCTGCTAGAATCAGTTCAAGTTCAAAGTACCTGGGATTATTCACCTTCTTTCCTTGATTTGCCAATGAACTGCAACCCTTTAGAGCTGTAGATCTGGTGCTACCAGAAGGAGACTAACAGCAGATGTGAGGGATTTCTTATGAAAGAAGTTTTATCTTAAAACAAATGCACCGTTAGTGGGATCAATAAAGGGTCTTATACAATAGGCATTATAGTAAACCGGAGTTCAAGCTTCACATTGATTGTGGGGCTTCAGTTTCAATGGGCTGATTATGTATCAGAGGAAAATGACCAGTATTATGAATGTACTCAACCGGACAGGGAAGGACCTTGCCAGCACAGAGAGAGGGAGAAGGGAGGGGAGGGGGCACCGTGTTCCCTTTATAGTCACCAGAGTTCAATAAAGCACCACTTATTTCCCAGCTTTTAAGAGCGCTTTGTATCACAATGGTTCATACCTCACACTCCCTGGAGCCTGATTTGTTATAGGTGCAGGGTCCCGTCCCGTTCAGCAGCATCTCGCTGGTCTCCGTGTTGGTGGGCTTATAATCTACGTAAAATTCCTGGGTGCTGGGAGTCATTTGTTTTAGTGACTGCCTCTTCTTTTTCCTGTGCCTTCGCATGAGGGAGCGCTGCTGCAGCTGTTTCATGCTTGCAGGGTACCGCTTCCACGACACGTAGATAACGAGCAAGATGACTAGCACGGACAGGAAAAGGGCCACGCTCCCTGCGATGATTTTATGAAAAGAGATGTGCTCCGTGTCAGCATCGGTCTCTGGGCTGGGCTCTGTGGCTCCCGCGGTGGGGGGAACAGGGGGCTTGCTCTCATGCTTCGGCCTGGGGAGCTTGGGCTTAAACGTTGGCTTGGGGAGAGCCCTGGCCAGATCAAACCTCTCCGTGGTACTTCTGCCACAAATGCTGTAGTTCTTCACCGCGTCGATGACATTGACTCCTTGCAGTTCTTTTGGACTGGCACAGATAATTGTATTCTCCCTCAGACCTTTAAAACTTTTCAGCCAGTTTACCAGGGAACAGATATTTCTGCTGCATTCCCATATATTCCCGGCAAGACTGATGTCATTGAGGGATATCCAAGAATCCAAAATCTCTTGACCAATAAATGTGAGCTTGTTGGAATCCAGGTTGAGGCGCTGCAGATTTGGGACACACTGGAAAACACTGGGTCCACTGAAAGCTTCGATCTCATTGCCTGACAGATCGAGCCTTTGTAAGGAGCTCCAGGTCCAGGACATGGTCTGTCCTATAACACTGATTTTATTCCACTGCAAGTAAAGGTTCTGAAGGCTCACCAGCCTCGGAAAAAGGGCCAGGTTGAGCTTGGAAAACTGATTGTGCTCCAGGTGAAGTTCTTTGAGTCTGATCATGCCAGCAAACACATTCCTGGCTAAACTTCGGATCCTGTTATATCCCAGGTCCAAAAGTTCCAGGTTGCGGCAGTCTTGGAATATTCGCACAGGGATGGTTCTCAGGGAGTTGGACCTTAAATGTAAACTGAGCAGCTTCCGCAAGCCCCGAAACTGTTCAGATCCCAGAGAATGTAGCTGATTATAGGACAGATCCAAGTTCCGTAAATTGGTCACAGGTCTGAAGGTATTGTTAAGAAAATAGGAGATTCTATTGGAACTCAGAATCAACTCTTTGAGTCTGCGTATCCCATTAAAAGCATTCTCGTCAATATTGCTGATATGGTTATGGTCAAGGTATAGCCAGGTGAGCTGGTTAAGCCCTTTAAATTGATTATACTTAAGTTTTTGAAGGCTGTTATAGCGAAGGGATAGACCTAAGCAACCAGCAGATATACTCGAGGGTATCTCCTGTAATTTCTGAGATTCACAATATACCATTTTGCCTTCACACCTACAGCCCTTGGGGCATCCTCGCTCGGCAGAAGAAAGCATTGTCAGTAAGACAGTGGGGGCTATAACCAGTGCTACAGCTGATCCGCTCAGTAGCCTAATTACATTGAAACCTGGAAATAAAAACAACTTAGAAAAGTTATCCCCCCAAAAAAGAATACATTTTTAAACCAAGCAAAAATAAGCATATATTTTCATTTTTAGAAATTTAAATCTAGGTAACAACATTTAACATCATATATCATCTCTTTGTAATTTAAGAAGCTTGTCTTTAGCTGTTTTTTTTTTTTTAAATATAGTTAAAAAAAAAGGCAACATGTCCACTAAGCAATTGAATTTATAGTCTCAGAGCAGAGCAAGGTAATCTCTAAAATAATTAAGGCAGCATTATTACACAGCCTAGAGGATTTTTTTTTTTAAGAAGGAAAGAAGAAAAATGACAAAACATACCCATCCTTTGTATTGTTCAAAGGTCGTCCTCAGGTCTTTTGCTTTGGCTTAGGGGGCCACTTGCATGACAGCCCTGTCAGCTGCACTGTATGAGTCAGGGCTCGCTGACACCCAGGAAGAAAAATTGGACCCCTTGGGAGATGGACCGATTTTGGAACATAATTCTTTGCCAGCCACGCAGAACACTCCAAGAACAAATAAATCCCAACACCGCATTCGTAGCAAAACATCAAAATCTTCCTAGGTAATAGGATCTTCATGGATATTACGTTTTTGCATCTTTACAGTTTTTTTTTCTTTTTTTCTGAGGGAGGGGGTTAAAAAAAAAAAAAAAGAAAGAAAAACCAAAAAACTGGCTTCTACAATTTCTTCTTATCGGAAAGCTTGATGTATTCCTCCAGGCAACGTGGGGCTACCCGGGCTGCCACATCTGTACTCCATAGCCTGGCAGTTCCCGTGGCGAGCACCCAGTTCAGCCACAGAGCTGCTGCGTCGGAGCCCAGAAGGCAGGAGAGCCCCGCACCGCGCACACGCTCAGCTCACTTCTGCAGACTGTCATTCTGAAAGCAGCTCGGACTGTTGCTTTGGTTTCAGTGAATGCAGTCTTATGTAAAGCTGCCCCCAGTGGCGAAGAACATTACGGGCATGTGCAGAAATGTCTCTCTTTTATCTTGCAAATGAGCAGGCTCTCTGCTGGAAAATGAATGATTCTTTGGGGTGGCTCAATAGGAACTGAATGGTCACCATAATCAATAACTAGCAGCATTTTTCTGCGATTTCCAAGTCTCGTTTTACAATTTGGCAACGTCCTTGTTGTCTGCGTCGGCTTAATCGCTAAACATGTGCTGCCCAGAGTTTTTTTTTTTTTTTTTTTTCCTGGAGCTTGACATTAAGTTCACAGACGGAATGTCAATTTTTCTTAACCTCAATGCAGGCTTGGAACTGAAATTTGTAAAATGAATTATTGAGCTTTTCACAGAGCAGCATTAAGTGTGTGCCCCCTTGACCTCTCAGAGTCACAGTGATTATGTTATGCAAGGTGGCTCAGGATGCCAGCTCACATCCATTTTGGAATAGAGGGGATAACTAATGACATGTGAATCAATGGGTCCAACAGCCTTTCTGGTTTTCCCACAAATGATATGGTTGGTTTAGTGGGTTAGGGTTTGGTTTGTTGGTTTGGATACTGTGATTTTTTTTTTTTTTTTAATCAGAAGAGAAATAAACCATTTTTAGTGTGAGGATAAGAATCAGGAGATCATTTGGTTCATAGTTTATTGGTGGTGCTGCTATTTATTACACTAATAATATTTGTTGAGTACTTTTTATGTGTTTTAAGGGGGGCATCTTGTTTCTTTAAACAATAGTGTAGTGTAGGTCCTATTATAATCTCCATTTGAAAGGTGAAGAAACTGGGACTTGAAGAGGTCACTTGCTCCAGGCTGTGTAGCAAGTGGCAGAGCTGAGATTCAGAACCGGGTTGGTCTTATATGTGATTCACTATGAGCCTGTTCAACCATGTTAGTATTTTCATTTTTAAAAAAGTAATCAGGTGGAAATAAGGCAGATTGAGTGATTGGGGCAGGGAAGCTGTAATAAAAAAAAAAAAAAATCTCGTTTCCTAGAGGGGACTGTATAAACTTCTTTGATCTGAGGCTCCTAAACACATATTATAAAAACTAAGGAGGAACCAGTTAATCTAGGACAGATTTTGGTCCTAAAATTCTCATTCTGGCAGTGGTGTAACTTTAAACAGGTTATTTATCTTTTCTAGTCCTCAATTTTCTCATCCGTAAAATGAGAATGATAATAAAACCATAATTTATAGACATGTTTTTGAAAATTAAGGTACTTAGAAACTGTGTGTCGAACACAGTAAGCCTATTAACTATTTGAGAAATACTAGTCTTATTGTATTTGCTGGTAATGCTTGTTGTCTGATATTGAATGTTGACTATACTGGCAATTATTAACTCACAAAGAACTACTTTAGTGAATATTGTTTGTATTATATGCCCTGGATTTCTGAGGGTCATTGTCTTGCCTTGGATGAGAACCTCCCTATAGCTCTATAACCACCCACAATTGTATATTTAAAATGAATCTTTTGGGAGCCAGGTGTGGTGGCACACGCCTGTAATCCAGTACTTGGGAGGCTCAGGCAGGAGGATCCAGGTTCTCAGCCAGCCTCAGCTACTTAGTGAGACCCTGTTTCAAAATAAAGAATAAAAAATAGGATAGGGGATGTAGCTGAGAGGTAGAATGTCCCTGGGTTCTAATCCCCAGTACCCCCCCCCCCCCAAAAAAAAGAATCTTTTGGGCCTATGGACCAAAATTAATCATTAATGTTTGATCTTTTTCTACCCCAGAACAGAACATGGTTACATCTATCTCAAAGAGATAACCATTTTGGTTAAAGATAAATGGCATGCCTTAAAACAAACATTTGCTTTGCTAATTTACGTTAGGTGAATTGGCTGAGAGCCAGTTAGGAAGAACTTTCATATGCTCTAAGGATGAAAAGTTTGGTAAAGGTTTGTCATGGTAATCAAAAGGGCTTCTACAGATAGGAGCCAGTGAAGACCATCAATTCCTCAGGTAGTATACTCTTAATTGGGCAGTGATTTCCCAGAATTTATCCGTGTTGTGAGTTCATCTAAAGCCCCCAAAGAACTTGCCAAAAAATATAGATTTTCTAATCTGTTCCCTAAAAGTCTGATTTACGGGGATGGAAAACAATGTTTTTCTTAACAATTCTTGATGGGTAACGAGGTTTAAGAAAACTTATTGCAAAGCCCAGTGTGGTGGTGCACAATCCTAATCCTAGTACTTGGGAGGCTGAAACAGAAGGATCACAGGTTCGAGGGAGACAGCCTCAGCAACCTAGTGAGACCCTGTTTCGAAATAAAATACTGCTAGGGATGTAGCTTGGCAGTAGAATGTCCCTAGGTTCAATTTCCAGTTCAAAAAAGAAAAGGAAAGAAAACTTACTGCAAAGAAATGATTTAAATATATTAAAAATAACAAGTTTTCTCTAGGTAGGAAAAGAGAGTATGCAAACTCATGACACTGAGATATAGGAAAAAAATGTGTTTTCTACTTCCGTTTTCCTAATACCTATGAAAGCACTTGACATTATAGATGCTCAATAAATATTTATTGAATAAATACATTTAATGAGGGGCACAGATGCCATGGATGTACTTATAAACTAGTTATGTAATTTTAGTCTTGTGTACATGTGCTTGATCCCTGCAGACTTATTTCCTCCACCAGTGAAATTGGAAACAATTTTAGAGAAAGTATTCTTAAAGGAAGTGTGTGAAACACAAAAAACAAAAACAACAACAACAAAAAAACTAGAAAGTGGTAAAATATAGATTAATGATTAATGGGTGATCTTCAGTTTTATTGGAGATATCTCTTGTACTTAAACCATAAATTTCATAAAAACAAATATGTTTTTGAATATTCTCTGGTACCGCACAGAAGGGTAACACTACGTCTTTACCATCTCATTCCCAAGTGAGACTTCACAACTTGTATTTCTCAGTAAAGACTAAAGGCAATCATATTAGAACTTCTCCGCTATCGTGGGTGCTTGAAAGCCTCTGAATTTTCTCCTCACTCTCCCTGCTTCTCAGTGGGAAGTAGTCTTAGGAATATCTGTCTTGGGTAACAGCTGCATAGGGCCACACTCAAATGCCTGGAGGACCCATCACTTTGTATGTATTGTCCTTTGTGCTTTTCTTCTGGTGAAGGAAATATATATTAATGTATTTCTTTTACTTTTTTTTTCCTGGGGCAAATCTTCTTGGATTATTTATTATAAATAACATTCTCTCCTGTGTGATCTTGCCCTTGGTTTTCAGGCATTTTTCTGGTACCTGGAGTCCTAATCTTGTTCCACATTTCTGACTTCATGCCCACCTTTTTGGTCTTATAATTGGCATCCCCTCTTATGATTGACCACTGGTCTCTTTCTCTGCAGTAATCAGTAGCCATTCTTGGTTAGGATTGGCGTCTAGGCACTCTCTGTGGCCCCTGCCTTGGCACTAGCTCTTAAGCCAGCATCACCACCAGGTCTGTCCCAGTTCAAGGTAACAGAGTTCCTGAAAAGATCATCAGTGAGACTGGTTGAGAAGTACAAAAATAAAATGATACAACTATGAGCCATACTAAATACTAAAGGTTGTAGGAATTCCTCCAAAGTCCTAAAATAAGCCCTCAAAAAATAAAATAAAATAAAAACAACAACTACAACAAAAAAATAACCCAAAACAACTTGTGTTCCAAGAGGTTTTAGTAATTTTCTGGTTTGCTTTTTAAAGTTTATCCTCCTTTTATTTTCTTGTTGACTATAGCAAGTTTATTTCTGACTTGCCTTTCAACAGAAGCAAAATTATACATTATGTATTTAGTGATTTTTTTGTACTTAATACTACATATAGAACTATACCATAAACCATCTGATAAGTTAAATTTCCACAATGAATCTAGGGCCTTAATGATTTGTATGATTATAAAACAGTGTAAAAGTCAGGTGCAATGGCACATGTCTGTAATCCCAGCTACTCAAACAGCTGAGGCAGGACAGTTTGAGGCCAGCCTGGGCAACATTGCAAAACCGTAACAACAACAACAACAACATACACACACACACACACACACACACAGAGACCCTAAAACAAAGCTTAGTGTCATCTATCTAAACACTTTTTCAATTGCATTTATAGTATTTCAAATAGCTAAACATATTCTTTAAATTGGATAAATAAATCGAACCTCACTATGTAATGCCAAATTTCAGTCCAAGATGAAACTGAATTGCCAAATATAAAGCTAGAAAAATGAGATTGAGATAGGATATACTGATATCATCAAAGTGTAGCTGGCCTTAGAGACTTCATTTATTTAACAGATATTGAATCTGAATACCCAATATGTACTAGACACTCTTCCAAAAACTTGGAATTCATCAGTGTACAAATAAAGGTTTATACCCTTGTAAAACTTATATTCTAAAGGAGTAAGATCATTTAAACATAAACACGAATGCTATATTAGTAGATAGTGTATAGTATTATGGGAAAAAAGCATAAGGAAGATTGGGAGTGTAAGAAATGAGGTAGATGCAATTTTAAATGGGATGGTTAGGCACAAGAGCTTGAGCAAACTCTTAAAGGAGATGAACTTGTAAAACTTAAATGTATAGAGATGGGGAGTAGCCAGTGCAAAGGCCCTAAGGTGGAAGCAGGCCATGTGTTTGATTAATGACAAGGAGGCCAATGAGTCTAGACTGGGGAAAGCAAGTGGTAGAATAATTGGAGATAAAGACAGAGGTCCCAGGTATTGAATCATAGAGAACTTTTTATGCCATTGTAAGAATATTGACTTCATTCTGGAGAAAATGAGGGTCAGTTTGAGATTTTGTGCAGCATAAAGATATACTTAGGTTTATCCATTAAAAGGATCGCTACTGTGGATTGAAAATTTTCATCCATCCCAAATTCATATATTAAAATCCCAATTCCCTCTGTGACGGTATTTGGAAATAGAGCCTTTGGGAGGTAATTAGGTCATGAGGTTGGAGTCCTCATGGCAGGATTAGTGGGATTATAAGGATAAGAAGAGACAGGAAGGAGCTTTTCTCTCTCCTTTAAGCTATGTGAGGATAAAGGAAAAGGGAGCTGATTGAAATCAGGTCCTCTCTCTAGACACTGGATCTTCTGGCACCTTGATATTGGGCTTCCCAGCCTCTAGGACTGTGATAAATAAACCATCCAGTATATGGTATTTTTGTGATAGGAACCCAAATTGACTAGGACAGTCACTCTTGCTTCATTGTTGGAATAAACTTAATAGGGGCGAGGGTAAATACAGTACGAGGTTATTGTCCCAACCCAGGAGGGATGATGGCTCCTGGCCCAGTGTGGTAGCCGTGAAAGTGGTAAAAATTGATTAGATTCTGGATATATCTTAAGGAAAGCCAACAGAATTTTCCTAATGGACTAGAAGTGGAACTTTGAAATAAAAGAGAAAATAAAGACTCCTAGTTCTACAGGCTGAACAATTGGAAGGATGGCAGAATCATCAACTGCTTCCCTGGGTCAAGTTTTGAAAGTAAGATCAAGAGGTTACCATATTCGAATTAAGTCTGGATTTGACTCTCACTTTTATGAGATTTTAATATTTGAACACATCTTTTTCATATTAGGGCTTTCAAAGCACTATAGCATATCTTAAAATAATTTAGAAGTATTTTTTGGAACAGAAAGTGATAAAATGATTCACAAAATTAGCCCTTACACAATAGCAACATGAGTTTCTGTTCAGATTACCTACACAGGGCAAATGTCTTTGCATATAGCCTTGGAGGCAATGGAGCTTAAAATCTTTGACTGAAATTGAAATTGAAAAATTCTTTAGTGACTAGATCTGGGAAAATTTGTAGTAAGCATTCTAGAATATGTTTGGCAAATTCAAAGTACGTTCCTAGAATAATTTAGAGAATATCATATACTGCTTTTTATATGTCAGTTGACATTTGGAATTTGAAACTGATTTGCTCATCTGCAAAATGGAAATTATATAACTTCATGAATCTTTAAAGGTTTTACTTGGGAATAATTTTTATAAGTCATGTGTAAGTATAACTATAAACTAAACTATATACTGGGTGTGGTGGTGCATGCTGGGATAAGAGGAACACAGGTTCAAAGCTAGTCTCAGCAACTTAGTGGGGTTCTCAACTATTTAGCAACACCCTGTTTCAAAAAAAAAAAGTAAAAAAGGACTGGGGGTGTAGCTCGGAGGTAGAGTGCCTTTGGGTTCAAACCCTAGCGTCATACACACACACACACACACACACACACACACACACACACACACACACACATTAAACTATACAATTTATATGTAAATATAAACTATAAAATAGTGCAAAATATTTCCAGAATCTGAGTATATGTGAAAAAATTAATTTTCCTTGGATTCTATCTTGATTCTCTGTTTATGAACATATACTGGAATGAACATATACTAGGGGTTACCAGTATAGTTAAGAATGAGTCAGATTTTACTAATATTCTAAAAAAGTCCTCAGCGTTGTTTCTGATTTATTACTACCTGCATTTATTACATAGTACACATCATTAAATTCTTTTAACTTAAAAGTTGCTTTCACCAATATATGAATTTGACCTAGATATTGTAAAGAGTTTACTGTTTGTGACCTTATCATAAAATAGGGTAGTCATAATGCCAATATAAAATTTCCTATTCTGGTGGGTTATAATACTCATATGCATTTCTATATTTGTAATTATATTCTGTTCTTCATCAGAGCATTAACACTTTTCTGAAATATCCTTGGTTTCCATCTGCTTGCTTCAAGGGCTCCATTAAAAACCCTGTCTGGTCACATATGGTTATGAGTGAACATCTCTGACTTAGATAAATGGGTGAAGAATATGCCAGGTCAGACCATTCAAATGATCTCTCAGCATTTTTCTGGAAATAGGAAGTATCAGATGAATGAGACCTTATAAGGTTATCTAACACATCTCCCTCCCCTTCACCTGAGGATACATTTATGCAGCAATATCCATCCATATTCTCAGGCTTAATTGTATTCTTCACCATCACTTCCTGCAGAGGTAGGAGCCCTAAGCTAAATTTGAGAATAGGAAATCTAACAAACATTTAAAGTATAACCCTTACTGGCAGACTTCTGAAGACTAAAGACTATATGACTTCATGGAAATAATTTCTTTTCCTTTCCTTCTTTTTCTCCCCTCCCCTTTGGTGGAAATTTAAAAATATTCACAAAAGTACAAAGAATAGTATAATAAATATCAAACTCAAAAATTATCAATATTTTGCTAATTTTGTTTCATCTTTATTCCTACCCTTTCCCACATACATTCACATACTTTTTTCTTCCTGTAGTACTTTAAAAGCAAATCTTTGTATCAGTACATATTTATAAACAATTAGGGCTTTCCATTTGACCATCTAACATTGTTATACCTCACAAAACTGAAGTGGGTTTTCTTAAATTAAGATCTAAACAAAGCCCACACACGATGTTTCGTTTTCGTGTCTCTGGAGCTCTTTTATTTTAATGCCATTGATTTGTTGGAGGTGCCAGGTCATTTGGATTATAGCTTGTTCCATGGTCCACATTTGGTTGCTTCTCCATTGTGTCATTTACTTTGCAGAGAGTCCGTTTTAATGGCATATATATTGTCCATTCATTAATCTAGGCAGGATATTAGTCCCAGTTGGTGCTTGGGTCATCTGCTCACTCTTGATAATAATTTAAGAGTTGAAGAACTTTTCAGTGAAATGGGATTTTGAGCTTGGAGGGAAATATGTATTTCTATTTTGTGGCATTTATATTAAAAAGGAATTCAGTTATGGCCCAAAGGGAAAGTTTAGGGACTAGGATTATAAGATACCATGAGTCAATGTTGGTTTAAAATTCAGATTATAAGAATTTCTATTTTTCACTTTCTATCACACTTTTTTTTTTTTTTGCCTGTAGTCAGCAAAAGCAAAAATGATTTGATTCTATTCCTTGCTGAACAAATCTGTTAATTTGTGTATTGATATTGAAATGTTATTGCAAGAGAGGCTAAAATTCTTATCAAGAGAACAACAAACACAATTCATTTGTCGTCATTTATTTTGAGAAAAATCAGTTTTCTAGCTTTTCATTTAGAATAAATTTCCTGAAGGAATATGTGGCACTAGACTCACACTACAAAATTTATAGTCCTATATACATCCCCAAATTTCTTATAATTTCTCACAGTAGAACAAAAGAGTTTTAGAGTAACTGTAAAAAGCCTCTTAACCAAATTCATACCTTAATATTTGATGTTTTACTTTGCACGAGTGGCTGTGCTTTGAATGTAAAGTCAGTGTTGTTTAAAAGGTATCATAATAAACATTGTTATATTCATTTCACATTTATTTTGATATAACAAGATTTCTTGAATGAAATTTTACATTGTACACTTAAATCACTGCATGTGATAATTTCACCTGGCTATACTAGTATATTTTTAAATTTGACTTCCTGGCAAGTATAACCACCAGATAGGGAAACATAATAGAAATCATGATTTTGATAAAGAGGCAGATATTTCATAAGGAAGTTCCATTTTTGTTTCTGAGTCAAGATGTCTGGTTCTCAAAAAATTTAAATTGCATACCTAAGAGATAGTAAACTTGTGAAACATAAGAAAGCTTGCATAGGTTTGCAATGTGGTAGCAGAGAATAGGAGCCAAAGTGTCCGTATAATGTACTGAAATGGATCAGTCTATACAGGAACTCACTTATGCTGAGACAGAGTACCCTTCTCTATATTGTTTATATTTGGTAGCTATGGCCATCCCCCATTGCAAAGTTCTCTTCTAAGTATGGGGTATGCCTGGGAGATTTTTGTGTGGCTAACAGCAGAGCCCCCATGTGGCAAAATTGTGATCTAAGCAAAAATTGACTTAGTCCCTTAATAAAATAAAAAACAAACAAACAAAAAACCCAACAACAATTTTTTTTTTTTTTTTTGCGGTACTGGGGATTGAAATCAGGGGCATTATACCTCCAAGCTATACCCCCAGCCCTATTTTTAGTCTTTATTTTGAAACAGGGTCTCACTAAGTTGCAGAGTGCCTTACTAAGTAGCTGAGGCTGGCTGTGAACCCGGATCCTCTGGTCTCAGCCTCCCAGATGCTGGGATTACAAGCATGCGCCACCACGCCCGGCTCCAGCGGCATTCTAAGCTGCACTCCTAGCCCTATTTTTAATTCTTTCTTTTGAAACAGGGTCTTACTAAATTGGGAGGGCCTCACTAAGTTGCTGAGGCTGTCCATGAACTTGCAATCCTCCTGTCTCACCCTCCCAAATACTGGAATTACCTGCGATCCTCCTGTCTCACCCTCCCAAATGCTGGAATTAAAGCATGTGCTATCAACCTGGCAAGATAAAACTTTTTCTGGTACTAGTTTGAACATTAATGTATGTATTCTTTGAATATGTATTGAGCTTTTATACGATTCTTGGTACTGGGAATGCAATAGTAAGTAAGACAAATTCCTTCCATCAGTGGACTTGCATTTTAGTTGATGAGTCAGTAAAAATTAACATTGTTACATACTACAGTGCCAACTGGTAATCAGTACTGTGAAGACAAATAGTGAAGCTAAGGGTAATGACAGTTTGACAGGATCCTTAGAAAAATCCCTCTCCCAGGACTTGACGTTAAGAGCAAGTGAGACGCAACTCATACAATGCTGTCCCCTCAGATATAATCTTCCCTTGAGGTTTCCATCCATCGGTCAGTACTAAAAAGGAAAAAATTCTTTCCCCTCAGATATAATCTTCCTTTGAGGTTTCCATTGGTCAATACTAAAAAGGAAAAAAAAAAAAAAGAACAAAACTATTTTTTTATACACCCCATACTTCAACTTTGACACCAAAAGTGCTGGGGTTTTTTTTTTTTTGTTTGTTTGTTTCTTTTATACCAACCAATGCTCCAACTCTCTGGACATTAACTGAGTGTGCTACAATTCAAGTATGACACTAACTATCTGAAATTAATGCAGATCCCACAGATGATGGGTTCAGTCCCACAAAAGTTCTCCCCACTTCAAATGTCAATTGAAATAGACTCCCCAACGTTATTCACATTCCTGTCTGACTTTGCTATAAATTTGGGGTTTCCAGAACCACCCGTTCATGTTTGATAATTTCCATGATGCTTCATGAAACACAGAGAAATATTTGCTTATTTTTACAAGTTTATTTTAAAGTATATGATAAAGGACATGTATGAACAGCCAGATGAAGAGTAAATAGGGTGGGGTAGAGAATGGTCCCAAGCACAGGATCCACAATGGAACTGGTTTGCACTACCTTTTTTTAGTACATACGTATGGTTATCAACCTAGAAGCTCTCCAAATATGAACAGTAGGGATTTTTATTGAGGCTTTCTCATACAGCTGTGATTATTAACTCAATTTTCAGCTTCTCTAATCAGAGGATGGGGTTAAGCTTCTATCATAATATTTCTGGTAACTAGTACCTGTTCTATATATATTCAGGATTCCACCAAGAGTTATTCCATTAGAACAACAACAAAAATGCTTCCAGCACTCATATCACTCAACAAATTAAAAGGGTTTTAGGGTCTCTGTTCGAAACCAGGAGCAGAAATCAAGTATCTAATTTTTCTTTTGTCACAACCACCAACACCTTTATGACAGCTTCAGCATTCCACTGCTCCCTCTGCAACACTTCAGCTCAAGAGTGGACATATTCTCTTTTTGTAACAAGTAACACAGTTGAAAGTTTAAACAACATTTTAGGGATTTTTTTAAAGAAAAAACTTTATTAAATTCAGAAGATTATACAAAGACAATAAGCAAGAAGAACAACATGACTTATCAAGTGATTCTTAGCCAGGGCTGGCTTTCTTAGATTCTGTTTTCTGGTTGGGGTACCAGGAATATTTCCTTTCATCAGATGTGATCCTACTCACTCAAAGACTGCTGCAGGCTTGTGGGCTTTTTAGTCTTATCTCATCCTCATAGAATAGGCACAACATTCAAATAGGAGATTTATACATACAATAAAAAGAGGAACTTTTCCCCCAAGGACCTCCTTACCACTCTCTTACTGATGCCCTTCCATTTTCAGTATTTTGTTTTCAGGTGCCATGGCCACTCAGTTCTCTTTAGACATTTTCCCACTTATATAAAGCAAATGAATCTACTGTAGCAGCTGGTAATGGATTATTGCATTCGCTTTCTCAGGGTAGTTGCAATTACATAATGTACCTACACACAATTATCAATGCCGATCTCAATATGGTGTATGGGGGAGGGGACTCACCAAGTGCTGTGTACATGTATATTTCTGTCGCTTTGAAATTCATCATGATATATGATTACAATGCTCCAATAAAAATGGGGAAAAAGGTGAGTCAGAAATAGAAAATATTAAGGAATCATGGAAAACTGAAATTTATGTACATAATTTAAGAAGCAAATGAGAGAAAAGGCTTATATTGACAATATCCATCCGTACTCCTTTCCAACTTCTTCACTGATTTCTTTTTTCAGAGGCAGTCTCTTTATTTACTATTTACTTCTCATTAGATTTCTAAATTGTATTGACATTTCAATTTCTTGCTATTATAATCAAAGATTTAGTATTATATTCTCTCCCTACTTCCCATATTAATATGTTAATATTAGCACAGTATTAAATGCACTGATAGTATAAAACTTAGAAAAATTGTGTAAGTAATGATGCTTATTGATCAAGTATTTCCATTATCATTTAACTTTTCATTTTTCTTGTTGTTAAAAACTGTCCCTTACTAACTTGTACAACATTAAGATGTATGTTTACAATGCACCAACAAAAACATTTAAAAATATATTAAAATTGTCCCTATTTTCTTCCTCTCTTTCTCTTTCTTTTAAAATTGTCATACTTTTGCATAGTACCTAGTGCTATTTGTTTGTCCTAATAATTTTTATATTTATTTATATTTTTTATGGCAGTGGAGATTGAACCCAGGGGCATGCTACCTCTGAGCTACACCCCCAGCCTTATTTTTTTTAAATTTTGAATCAGGGTCTCACTAAGTTTCAGAGGGCCTCACTAAGTTGCTGAATTTGACTGCAAACCTATGATCCTCCTACTTCAGCATCCCAAGTACTGGAATATAAGCATGTGCCCACCACACTAAGCTCTAGTATCTTAATAGTTTGTCAAGTGCCTACATTTTTCAAACACTCAGGCAATCCAGATAATCCTTTCCTCCTGCAGCACGCTATTTCTCTTCTTTTATCACCACTCATAGGTTTGATGGTTAGTTTGGATTGTCAACTTATTGAACTAAGAAAGCCTAATGTTAAGACACTTAGAAGTGTGCTGATGAATGATTGGCATCTGGAACAGCAAATTGAGGGGGAAGTCCTGCACTGAACATGGACAGCATTATCCAATAGGATGGGGGCCCGATGGAACAAATGGTGGAAGAAGGAGGAAGTGGGGTGAAGGTGCTCTAGATTCTTCCTGAGCGGGTGTACCTGAGCATGTGTTCCTCTTGCCTGAGAACATCAAACTCCAGCTCCTTCATTCTTTCACGTGGATTTTCACCAGTGATTCTCTAGGGAGTTTGGGGGCCTTTTCATCTTGGATTGGGGCTGCATCATTGGTCCCTGGTATTCTAAGGCCCCAGCTTCTTGGATTGAGCAGTTACTGGTTCCTCGGGTTTTCTAGCATGCAGGCGGCCTCTAGGACTATACAGCTTCTGATGTATAAATGAATTTGATATATCCCCTTTGTAATATATGTATTCTGTGGGTTCTATTCCTCTAGAGAACCTCGACTAATACTTAAATGTTAACCTAGTCCTTCACTTTACTCTTCTTCAGTAAGAGATCCTTATTTTCTGGATCCCATGGATTCCTTTGCTTAGTTTACTACTCAGTTTGTTCAACTACCTCCACTAATAGATTCCTAAGAAAAGTTGGATGTGAAATGAAACTTTCATATCTGATTTTTTTAGTTCACCATTACTAATTGGTGGATTGTTGTACATATAATTCTAGGTTACAGAGCATTTTCCCTCAGAGCCGATCAGGCAATGCCTCATTGCCTTCTCATACCCATCCTCACTGTTAAGAAGCAAAGACTATTCTGATTTCCAGTCCTTTGTAAAGTATAACATTATTTTATCTCTGGATGCTTTTACAAGAATATAATATAATAATTTAATACAATGTACTCTGGCTTGTGTCTTTTTTCATTCATTATTGGGTACTCAGTGGACCTTTTAAATCTGGAGACCTATGTCCTTCAGTTCTATAAATATGTATTCTATCTTTTTTTTTTTTTTTAATTCCCTCTCCCCATTTTCTTTGTTCTCTCTACAATTCTACTAGGTAGATTTTAGGCTTCTTTGGGTTTTTCTTTCCTGTTTTTTTTTAACCTCTTTCTCTTTAATCTTATTTTCAAGATAATTTCTTAGGTTTTTGCCACAATATTTTATTTATTCATTAAAGTTTTAGATAAGGTATCAACAAACTATGGAACAACCAAATCTGGCAGTGAGGCTGCTGTGTCCAGTGGTGCCTCAATGGCAGAGTTAGTTGAGAGAATCTAAGAGTTAGTTGAGAGATTCTAAGCTTAGAATATTCATCATGTGACTTTTTAGAGAAAAAGTTTGCTGACTCCCACTCTCTACCCTATCCCAGTTTAGGTGATCATATTTGCTTGCTCCATGAACTCATTTTTGCTTCTCTCTTTGTATCTTCCTCATAGCATCCTAGGTTACTGTGACAAATGTGACATATTTTCTCACTCTGAGGACAGGACATAATTTTGATTTTTTTTTTTTTGGTAGTATAGTGCTTGTTGCAATGTCACTGTTTCCTGAGAGGTAATTTAGTCAGTTCATTTTTGGAATTTTAGTCAGTTCATTTATGTTGGAGTTTTTTCTCAACTATTAAGATTCTCATGTTCATTCAGATTATGCATGAGGCACTAAGAGCTAATAGAAAGTTCCATGTATGAATCAGGAGTGGTAGCACAGCCTGTTAATAGTAGTACTTGAGGGGTTAAGACAGGAAGATTGCAGGTTCAAGGATAGTCTTAGCAACTTATTGAGTCTTGACACAGCCTAGCAAGGCCCTATTTAAAAACAAAAGATAAAAAGGGATGGGTGTATAGCTCAGAGGCAGAATGCCTTTGGGTTCTAGCCTCAAAATTTTGACTGTGGATTTTGTATCAACAAGATTAGACAGTGAGCTTTCTTTCCATGGAGGAATCGCTATATACATGCATGTAGAATTTTTTTCAACAAGAAAGACTGCTAACTTCCTACATGGGAGCAATGTCCCTGCTGCCAGTGTTCTGAGGAGAGGGGAGGGAAGGGTTCTGAGGACCCATTTCTTACAGACATTCTCATTTCATTCTCCTATTTTTAATCCCACGCTTCACTGCTATGCCTTCTTATTTTGGTCTAGCTTCTCAGGTTTGCATTTGCCAGAAAATCAACTCCTTTGCTCTTCTAGAAGGAAAGGGTGGTTTTGGTTGCTTGGGGTAAAGATGGGGGTCTGACAGTTGACCATGCTCCATGAAGACTTTGTTATCCATCTCTTCCAACCTTTCACTAGCATCATCATAAGACCTCAGTTTACATTTCTTTATACAATCTTTTACATTAGGAGAAACTTACATATATTTTACATATCTCAGTTTTGTTGGCTGTATAGTTCAGTGAGGGGTCTACCAGTATTTCACTGACTCATATGAGTTATGGTTCAAATGTTCCTCCATTGATTCAGTTTTTTGTAAACTTGGATCATTACTTTTGTGAAGTTTCTCCCACATCCTCCTTTTAGCTTAGACCAGCCTGTTCATTTCTGCAAGCCAGCAGCCTCTAAAAGTACTAGGAAATACATATTTTTAACTACCTATTTTGTGTGTTACATCTTAGCTATGGATTCTAAGGAAATATATTTGGTGGAAATGGGATGTCTTTTTGGTCCATTATGTTCATGTAAGCTAAATTTTCTCTATCTTTTCATATTTTGTATTTATTATAATTGCAAATTTAAACATTTCAGTACCTATAAATATGTTTAGCTTTAGCCCAGTCTTTCCTCAAAAGAATGAGTCTATCATTTTAATAATGAAATACAGATAATAGAATTTTATATAAGTGTTCTCTTAAAAAAACTATACTTTGAATTGAAATGTGAATTTATTTTCACATCTTTTTGTATCCAAATTTTTTTAGTTATTATCACTTATACTTTAAAATGAATTTTAAATAGAAAAATGCATCATTTTGCTACTTTCATATTTATAATGTGACTTAAGAGTAAAAATTTAGGAAAATCTGAATTTGTTATATAGGTGTTTGGTGGTGGTAGTGGTGGCAGCAGTGTGTGTGTGTATGTGTTTACATCTCCAGGATTTAGATCTTTATAAGTGAACTTAATACTTCAAATAGGCAACCATTTATTTATGATCCAAGTTGTACCTTCTGATAACCCAGTATGAGCCTGTCTTAAAAGATGGATAATAGGTATCTTAGGTATCATAAATCAGTAATTAATATAATAAATTGTTTCTCCTATTCATTGGCTATATTGGAGACCAGACTATCTCTTAAAGGCAATAGCTCACATTGATTCTATATAGTTTCCTTTTTATAGTATTTAGTTTGAATCATGAGGCTATTTTTGATTTGGTGTATATAATTCTCAATCTTGATTTTTTTTTCTGAGATGCTATAGTCTCCTAACTAGAGAAACCCACACAAGTAAATATGTTATCATGTGTTCAGGCCATCAATTCTGATTCTAAAGCTTTGTATGTTTTGTGTGGATACTTCTAAAGGACTCAAGAAGTTTTACATAATTTCAAGTGACTTACAAGCTTTGCAAGTTAAATTTAAGAAATACTGTAGTAATATCAAGTAATAGTGATGTAAAGGCTTAAGAGAGTCATAGAGTAGTTGAGGATTTGGGGATTATTTTGTCCAAACCGCATTTTAAAGATCAGAAAACTGAATGCCAGAGAGATGAAGTAACTGGCTCAATTCAAATATGACAAAGAAACAGGAAGTTTGTGGGGTTTTTTTTACACTTTTATTGGTGTATTAGAGTCTCACATCATAATGTAGCTCATAAGGATAATGACATACATACACATACAGCACTTGGTGGGCTTTACCTGGATGGAACCTAGATCCTTTGACAGTATCCTGTTTCTTATAACTACTCTCTGCTTTAAAACCAAGTCAAAGTCTTTGTAACATGTGAGAAGCAGCAGTGGAAATTATAGATAACATTTCCCTGCCTCATAAAGATTTAACCAGACAACTAGAATGTAAAATCTGTTAACTAAAAAGGAAATAAATAGGTCTTCAATCAAACTGTTCTGTAAGTATTTTCCCCTTCCATTATAATAGCAATATATATTTACTATAAAACATAGACATCATGCTCTCAACATCTAAAGGTGATCCCCATTAGTAGTTTGGCAACTCTACAACTTTTTCATTAACTTGAATTTAATGTATCTTATTCCATAGAGTGGAAAAAAAACAATTCTTTTAAGTTCTACCAGCCATTGTAAATTTAATTTATAGAATATTCTTTATTGATGTCTAACTATTCAGGTTTACCTTCCCTAAGTCCCTGAGACATATAAATTATTGTCTCTGAAAAAATATATATTACTGATGTTCTAGTTTTCCTTGTCTCTCTCCCACATAGCTAACGTCATCTTTTAAATAACAAGTTATTTTCCTCTAAGGGACAAGGTAAAGTGAAAATAACCATCGTTTCCTTCTCTTTTGAGATTTGGTAAGTCTTAAGTGGAATGGCTTGACAATCTACTCTAGGATGTCTTACCCTCTCCTCAAAAGCTTGTCACAAATTTGATTAAATATTATGATGCTTAAGTCCCATGAAAAGCTCACTCTGATCTATGCTTTACTGGATTCATCCTCATGATACACATGACTCTTCTAATCTGGTTCATTGTGTTCTTAGATAAAGGGCTGTACTAGAGGAAGTCAGCTGTAGCTCCATTCCAGGGCCTGGCCCCTCTGCTGATCTCCCTCTGTGTCACTAGGGGTGTGCTCACCTCTTCTACCTCAAAGCTCTAGCTTGTGCATGGTTTTTACTTTGTATGGAATTAGCTCAACATGATATCTTCAATGCCTACATGCTACCTCATGACTCTCTTTTAGTGTTACTAAAAATCAGCTTATTTTTTATACTTTTCAGTTTAAAATTCTAGAGAAGGAAAGTTTGATTTTTTTTTTTCACCATATCTGGCTTATGAATTGGTTCTTGGAGAAAGGTGATCACCCTGAGTTGAATCAGATATGCTGGAGGGTTCACTGGAGTGGTGAAGTTGGCGGGGTCATGTTGTAGAAGACTTGGCAGATGCTTTAGGTGGGGCCATTGGAAAGACAGCGGATGTACCCTGATCGAAACTCCTTTCACTTCTTGGCCTTAATTTTACTTATCTGTCATTATTTTCACTTACCATCCAATATGCTATGCAGCTTACAGTAGTTACACAAACATAAGTATCATTTCCTGAGAAACCCATGTTCTGTCAGTCCTTAAATCCTTATTTACACTGTTATGTTCTGTTACTAGCTCAGTTTTCCCTGAGTTTCTGTCTAGTGAAATCTTGTGTATTTCTTAATCATATTCTCCATAGGAATTTTTATAATTTCCTCACAAGCATCTATACCTTACATACCATATACAAATGCTATGTAAATGTAATGTATTGCAATTACTTATATGTATTTTTCTCAATATAATATTCTTTAAATACAGGGGTTGCGTAACTTCATTCATCTCTAAATTTCTCTTCTCGATGGACAATGCATTCTCAATATGTCTTTTGTTAAGAGGGAGACCTCAAGATGATTTAGGGGAGTTACTTCTAATCACTAAGACATAATTCAGACTCCCTGGAAAGAATAACTGAAGATGATCCAGAAATCTGTGGCACTCAAGATACAATCAAGTATAAGGGGAACTTGTGAGGGGAAAGTATGTGCTAAGTGAACAATCAAACTTTTGGTCACTTAAGCCAGAATTCTGGTTTACTTTTCGCTATTTGCCACTCTCTGTTTGACTAAGAGATGTTGATGGTTTGTGTTGGTTGCTCTTTTGTTCCCTTACAACCTGAGAAATTCTACTCTGAGGGTACTTTGATTTGTGTGTGAAAGAAGAGGCCTTGTATTCATGAAAAAGAAAAAAATAAGAAAAGAAAAAAGAAAAAAAAGACTCCTTATTTGGGGTGTTTGCCAACATGTGCTGGAGTAATTTGGGGATGAACTTCTTATTTGAGGCTATTTACTCCTTCTGCCCTTTACTCATGGTATTATCTCAAGTGGCTTAAGCGAGCTGTCTTTGAGAAACTTACTAAAACATCTGCATCCTTAAATAAAATAAGTGAAAGCTTGACAACAGTACAGAGTCAAAAACATGGACTTCAGAACCCATCTTGAAGGGTCTTCACCTAAAGTATTGTTCGTAATCCAGTCCTGGTATGTGTACTTTGTGCCAATTCCCATCCTGAGAGAAAAGATGCACTTCTATACTCACAGTGTTTACAGTCTTGTGTGGCATACAAATCAATAAAAGGCTTGTTACAGTGTGAATGGCGAGTATGATCATGAAAACAAAGAAACAAAAAGCACAGAGTGCCTTGTGACTTCACAGAATGGGCACTGTCCAAACTCAACTTGCAGGGCAAGAACTAAGTCCCAGCAAAGAAAAACTACTGTGTTAAAAATGACTGATTAAAAAACTGAATGATGAATGAATTGAGCCATAGCAGCAGCTAGGATACTCTTATTCATTTTATAAATTCTCAGTTTATTCTTGGGAGAGATAGTTGAGACAAGTTATGCAACTTAATCTAACTTGTATTCAGCATGACCAGCACTTCTGGTGAACACTTATAACACTGGACAATGGAAAATCAAGCAGGAGTTATTGGTGCATATCTTCAAAACTCCAAGGTGTCTTTGGTAGTCTGCTCCATCCTTTTCATCCTGAACATTTGTTAAAACAGATGAAGTACAATGGTGACAGCTTGGATAAGATCCTTGTCCACAAGTGCTGCAACTTGACGGAGACAAATGTGGACCTGTTGTCAGAAATAATTGTGTCTGGCAGCCTGTATACTGCTAGGAACTGGTGTGGAGTCACACTGTCACTGCAGAGGCTTGACATAGAACCAAGAGCACTGGACATCGTGGCGAGATGCAGGATACAGAAGGAAAAAGTTCGCATCTTATAGTGCAAAATCACTGTGGAACCCCAATCCAACTTTTTTGGTCTTTGCCCATGGGAAAATTAGGAGTCTCAGGTAGTCATGCCACAAGCAGCCTGGCACGTGGTGTACACTCACTTCTTTTAGACTTTTCAATATCAGAATCAATTTGAGGTCATCAACTAGAGCCTCTAGCCAAGGTTTTCAAGCAGACAATTCCCAGATGTGTTGTGCATGCAGACAAGCCAAGATAATGTCTTCTGGGATAATAATGTGACTTCTCGACAAAATGTATCCCTTATGGTAAAAAACTAATGTTGATGTTTTGAGACTCACTTCTGATATTTGGGAATGAGTTTCCCTGTTAGTCTTCCCTGTTTCCACTTTATGATAAGGGACTGGTTTCCTTTTAATTTAATTAACTTGTTTCATCAGTATGAAATAAAGAACTATAAGGAAGCCTCTCTTATCTGATTTTCTGGTGGTAGTAGCACTAATATTTTGATATTTACTGAGGGTATATGATGGTATTCTCTGAACTATAATTGATGGTAGAGTGATTGAGAACTTTAATCATTGTGCAAACTCATCAGATATGTGAATCCAGGAGTTTCCAGTGCAGAATATTGAGAGCTCCAAGTTTGGCAGGAACATAACATCTTTGTTTGCTTTAAGATGGAACATTCTCAAACTAAGAATCCTAGGAAACAACTAAAGGAGTCAATCCTTTCAGTGCCATGTATAACACACATTTTTAAAGAGAAGAGAAAATGCCACAGCTCCTTAACAATTGGATCATGAGCAAAGCTCGGTCCAGTGGAATCCTGCAAGGCAGACACTTCCAAGAAAGGATACATGGCATTATAATATATTCTGGGAACATTGGGTACATCAAGTCTTGTTTTTACACTTATTATTAAAGAAAGTTTCTTAAAAAACAGGTGGTGGCCAGTTGGATAACAACCTCTTGACGTTAGCCAAAAAACAGTGCCTTCAGACAAACAACGTAAGAATTCTCTGATCACTTGTGAACATTAGTCAGGAAACAGGCTCTGCAAGGTAATTCGGATATAGTTACTAATCAACCTTATGTTCTCCCTCAGCACACAGATATAGAAAACAAAATAGCTAAGCCAAAGAGATTTAGGTCTACAATCATATCTATGGGTAAAGAAGGCTATAAGAATGTGGGTATCTGCTACCTCTTTTGTAGGGTCAAAGCACAGAGAGCCTTTACCAACTCCCACAGTGTCTCTCTAGAGCTTCACAGGACACATTAATAAAGACAGACTATAGTTGATAAAAACAGGTGGTTTACAAAAAACTCCCTAGCTTAGACCAATGTATACAGGCCTATTCCTCATTAATCTTTAACACTGCTTTGTACCAGAGTAAAAATAAAATCATTATATACTGATGTAAAAACCTTTAGAAAAACAAGTTTGCTATCATCAAACTGTCAGATGACCTGTCCATAAACTTCCCTGTTCTATGTACTTCACTGCTGAATGAAAAGTATAAAAACAGCTACTTGTGAACAATAAAGTAGATATGCATCATCACTACATTTGGTGTGCATATTCTCACGACCTCCTCTCATTCCCCACCTGTCGACGGACCCCCGACTCCTGCTAGGGCTGGACTCTGGCAAGAAAACCTGTTCTTTATTTGTAGATTGTGAATTGTCTACCTGACATATCTAAGAGAATCAAAAGCTTTTAGGACCAACAAGGATAGTAACTAGGGAAATATAAAGTAAATATGTAAAAGCAATTACTTTATATTTGTTTCAGATTGTCCATTAGTAAAACAGAAAAAAGTTATAAACTAGTAAAGCTGAACAAAATTACAAATTATAAATTACTTCTGACTAAGCAATAAGAAATGCCTATGGCCCATGCCAAGAAAATGAAAACAAAATTGGCAATAATGACAAAAAGAGGTTACTCAGGGAAGGAATGGAGAGAGATACAAGTTTCTGAAATTCATCTACGTATACATTCAGCAAAACAAGATCAAAACCTCAACAGAATGTTTTTATACATTTATTGGTGCATTATAGTTTCACATCATACTGTAGGTCATAGTGATGGTGACATATATGCACACAGCACTTGGCCGGCTTTCCCCCGGCTCCCTCCCTTCCTGCTTTCCCATACATGCTACTGAGATTGGCATTGATATTCTCACATATGTATATAATGTCAATGGAAGTGGTTCCTTCATTATTCTTCTTCCCCCTGCCCTAATCCTCCTCTGGACCACCTCCCTGGCTCTTCTGGAATTTCTCCTCCATTATCTAAAGTTCCTCTGGTGTCCTGATTACTCACTATCTTCCACATATAAGAAAAAAAAAAAAAATGTCCCTTCTCTTTCTGTGACTGGGTATTCTCACTTAATATAATGTTCTTAATATAATGCTGTCCTTAACATGATTAACTAGTTCTATGTTTTAATTAACTAGTTCTATGTTTTAATATTTTCATTGTTTAGAATTCTCTTATGTAATTTTTTTTTTTTTTTTTTTTTTTTTTTTGGCGGTACTGGGGATTGAACTCAGGGACATTCTACCTTCGAGCTACACCCCCAGCCCTATTTTTTATTCTTTATTTTGAAACCGGGTCTCACTAAGTTGCAGAGTGCCTCACTAGGTAGCTGAGACTGGCCGCGAACTCGGATCCTCCAGTCTCAGCCTCCCAAATGCTGGGATTACAAGTGTGGTGTGCCACCACGCCCGGCTCTCTTATGTAATTTTTTAAACATACACAAAAGTAGAGAAAATATCTTACTGGACTTTCCTGTACTCATCACTCAGGCTCTCTGTCAATGATTAGTGGCACAGAGCTACTTGTCATATATGACTTTCATTTGTCACCTCACTTTCATGGAGCACTTTGAAAGAAATCTCAGACTTCATATAAGGCATCTGTATGTAACTCTAAAAGATACGGACTCTTAAAAAACATATTGTTATGATATTATCATTTCGTTTGAAAAAGTTAGCAACATTTTGATGATAAGATCAAATACTAGTCAACATCAAATTCAATATACATGCACAAATGCATACTTATTTCTGTATATGTATCTACATATAGTAATTTCTTTAAGTCACAAGATCATTTGATTAGTATAAATTCACAATTTCTTCATACTATGTACTTTCTTTACCATTTCTCCTCCTCTCTTCTCCTCTCCTACCTTCCTTCCTTCCTTCCTTCCTTCCTTCCTTCCTTCCTTCCTTCCTTCCTTCCTTCCTTCCATCTTAGGGATGGAACCCAAGGGCATTCTACCTTTAAGCTATACCCTGAGCCTAGTTTTATTCTTTTATTTTGAAACATGGTCTCACTAAGTTGCAGAGGGTCCAAGTTGCTGAGGCTAGAGGCAAACCTGTGATCCTCCAGTCTCAGCTTCCCAAGTACTGGGATTAGAAGCATATATCCCCATGTCTGGCTCTTTTGCATTTATTTTCTGTCTTGCAATTTATTTATTAAAGAAACTGAGTCATTTATCCTATAGAATTTCCCACAATATGGATTTTGTTGATCACCTCTTATGATATGGCTTAAAGTTCTCCTCTAACCCTTTACTTCTTACAAGCTGTATCTAGGAGTAGAAGTTTGATCAGAGTCAGATTTGATGTCTTGGGAAGAACACTTCCCAGTGTTCAAGATGAGTCCCTCCCAGTGCATCATATTCAGGAAGCCCATAATGTCTGATGTTATTTTATGAAGATGTTAAGATTGATCCATAGGTTTCAGTGTGGTTGGCCTGATTCATTTATTCTGAAGTTACTCATCAACTTTACATGTAATGGCTTAATAATCATTGTTGATTATTACATATATCTGTTTACTCAGTAGGGATTGCAACATAGTAATATTCTAATTCATTTATTCATTTTCCATTTATTGGCCAGAATTATTTATTTTTATTAAAAGTATTTAATAGTGAGTATCCTTGACACGAGATCTGCTTTACAAAGTTATTTACCTTAAATTTTTAAGTATACAACAAAGTATTGTTAACTTAGGCACCATGCTGTAAAACAGATCTCTAGAATGTATTCATCTTGCATAACTAAACCTTTATAGCCATTCCACTTTCTCCCCTTTCCCAGCCCGTGGCAACTGCCATTTTACTCTCTTTCTGTGAATTCATCTATTTTAGATACTTCATATAAGTGAAATTATGCAGTATTTTTGTTCTTCTGTGACTGTCTTATTTCTGCAGTTAGAATAATGTTCTTCAGGTTCTTTCATGTTGTTGCATATAGCCAGATTTTCTTCTTTCTGTAAGGCTGAATAATATCCCACTGTCTGTATTAGCATGTTGTCTTTATCAGTCCATCTCCAATGAACATTTAGGTTGTTTACATATCCTGGTTATTGCAAATAATGCTGCAGTGGACATGGGAGTGCCTTTCTATTCAAGATCCTGATTTTAATTCTTTTGAATGTAATCCCCAGAGTGGGATTGCTTGATTATATGGTAATTCTATTTTAACTTTCTTGAGGAATTGCCGTACTATTTTCCATAGTGGTTCTACCATTTTACATTCCCACCAACAGTGTACAAAGGTTCCAATTTCTTTACATTGTTACCAACATTTGTTATCTTTTTAAAAACAAATAGCCATTCTAGTAGGTGTGAGGATATCTTCTGATTTTTATTTGCATTTTTCTGAGGATTAGTGATGTTGCACATTTGTTCATATTCCTATTGGCCAAGTTGATATCCTCTTTGGAGAAGTATCTATTGAAGTCCTTTGCACAATTTTAACTGTATTATTTATTTGCCGTTGTATTGTAGGAGTCCCTCATATATTTTGGATACTCCTCCCTTATTAGATACATAATTTGCAAATATTTTCTCACATTTGGTATGTTGCCTTTTCACTCTGTTGATTGTTTCCTTTGTTCTTCAGGTTTTTAGTTTAATGCAGTTTCACTCAATTGATTTTGCTTTGGTTGCTTGTGTTTTTGGTGTCATAACCAAGAGATCATTGCCAAGTCCAATGACATGAAACTTTCCCTATGCTTTCTTTTAGGAGTTTTATGGTTCCAAGTCTTACATTTCAATCTTTAATCAATTTTGAGTTGATTTTTTGCATGATATCTAAAATAAAGGTCCAGTATCATTCTTTGCGTGTGGATATCCAGTTTTCTGAATACCATTTGCTGATGATACTGTCTTTCCACATTGTGTATTTTTGACTCTTTTTATGAGGGTGCATGTGTGAGTTTATTTTTGAGCTTTCTCGTCTGGTTCATTTGTCTGCCTAGATGTACTTTATGCTCAGACCATACTCTTTTGACTGCTATATCTTTATATTATAACTTGAAATCAGAAAGTGTGACACTTCCAGTTTTGTTCTTCTTTCTTAAGATTACTTTGGCATTTTTTGTGGTTTCATATGAATTTTAGAATTTTTTTTCTCAAATTCATCTATAAGGAATAACCATACAAAGTGTTGACATTGAGACATCTTTTGTATCAGAAAGGCAAAAAAAAAAAAAAAAAAGCCATATTTTCACCCTTTAATGATAACTTTGGGAAATAATGTATTAGTTCTCTAGAAATGATCACTGGGTTGTTTTGAAATGTCCTTATGACCCCATGGATTTTTTAATCATATTTGAAATTTTTAAATCCATTGTAGTGATTGTTCTTTTGTTCTTTATGATATTCAATTGATTAAATCTTTGTCAATTAAGAATTTCTTCAGTTTTGTTCCTGAGTCAGTTTGATATGATCCTGGTAGTTATTGAAACATTCTTAATTTCTGGTAGGACAAACAATCCCAGGCTCTTCTCTTATATTTTCTGCCTAACTAGGAAGCAACCATATCTATAAGGCACCTGGATTCCTTTTGTGTCCACATCCAGACACTGGGGATGCTCACTCCTGCCTCACCAGTCACTGTTTCTAGGTCTGTTCTGTAGAAATATTTTGAAAGAGAAGTGCTTTGTATATTTCTATAATTCAAATTTAAATTTACATTTATAGGTTTGGAGTTTAATTCCTTTTATTTTATGTGTTTATCTCTTTCTCTTAGACTGAGCATTTTAGTTACATATGATTCTATATATATAGTAATTTAAAATTAATTTAGCAATAACAGTAGTATTTTTAGCAATAGGATTACTAAAAATGATTTAAGATTTCTCTGCAATTCATATTGTCCTTAGGGCACACCCATCATCAAGAATACATAATCCAGTTATTATTTATACCACTTGAAATAATTTCTGTGTGGTTAAACTAACAACTCATACAGTTATGTTTCCTTGTTTAATTTTGGTTTTGGTTCTTATGGATTACCTTTTTAGTATAAATTCATTTTATTTAATAATTATTTAAAACATCTTCATGTTTCTCAAATTAAAATTTCAAAGTAAAGCATATTTGATGTAGTGAAGGTTCTTCTCTGTTCTACTTTACTTTTTTTTTTTCCTTTGGATATTATTACTTTTCTTAATTTTAAATATATGCATTTTACTGTTCTTCCTTTCTTTGATATATGCTTAAATCTTTCCTTCCTTTTATTGAGAAAATAAGTATCCTAACAGTATTTAGTAAAATTCTTCATTCTTTTTACAAAAAGCAGACATTTTAAGCATGAGACTTTTTTAGGAACCAGGATATGTGATCTCATTCATTCATTCATCCAATAAGTGTTTACTGAGAACTCAATAAAAATATGTGATACTTATTTTCCTGTGATACTAAGATTAAGAAGCTACAATTCCTATTGTCAGTGAGGTTAAGATTTAATAGCAGAGAAACACACTTAAACCAGCAGTTACCTTCCAGTGGGGATTGTTGATGGTGATGAGCATAGGGTGGTACCAAAGAAACCCAAGGAGGTACCCCAAACCAGACCAGAGGGACCCTTAGTAGAGTCCTAAAGAATGGGCAAGAGTTGGTCAGGAGAAAGCAGGTAGCAAGTTCAAGCAGAGAGGGAGGCACACATGAAGTTCCATGTGTAAGGAAATGAGAACATGCACCTCAGAGAGATGAGGCTAGAGAAACTGGCAGGCAGGGCCCTGTCCACCTCCTTGTACTCTGGGCCATGAGTCTTGGTGTGGATTGGGAGATTCGCAGTATCCCAGAAAAGAAAGGATTTTAACTTCAAACCATTGATTCTGGAATGAACTTTCAGAAAAACCTCTCTTCATTCAGTTATTTACGAACATTAAGAAATGACTCATAGTCCATATGACTGTCAATCATGTTCTTAAATATCAGCACATACCCTATCGCATATGCTGTAAAATTCCCAGCCTTTAGTAAAATGTTAATGCCAGTGTAAAAGGAAAAAAAAACCAAAAACACACTAACAACCAAATATGTGGCCCAACTACTCACCATCTATCTGATCTACCCCAACTTGTTATGCTACTTAGTATATAAATTTCAAAGAAACAAAACTATGAATTGTGTTTTATAGGCTCCATTGGCATAGATAATGAAATCATAGTCATTTAGAGCTAGAAAGAAGGATCTATTCAGTTATAAAGCATCAAAAATTCATAGCACTCCATGTAGCACCATGCAGCTTTACATTTGAGTTTTAAAATAAGTATTGGATCATGTACTAAATTTGTTCCTGTCACATGCTATTGTTTGTGGCAGCTATTGTTATCTGGGGGTTAGGCAGGTACTGTTCTAGGGCTTTATGTGTATTGCTTCTGTTAATCCATGTGACTTCTTTATAAGGAACCATTTGTACTCTTCTTGTTTTATAAATGAGGAAACTGAGGCATAGAGAGATTATGACTGTCTCAGAGTCTATAGCTAGTGAAGGGTAGGACTGGATTCACATTTAGTCAATCTGACTTCAGGGCATATGCTGTTAAGGACAATAGCACCCTGCTCTCCTCTCCTGTTACATAGAAAATGAAATCTATAAATAGAGGAATGTCACATATGAAAGAGTATTCTATACTAAAAAAATTCTAGTAATTGACATTTTCACCATTTAATGGACAAATCTGATTTGATTTTACTGATTGTGTGTGTGTGTGTGTGTGTGTGTGTGTGTGTGTGTGTGTATTACTAGGGATTGAACCATACCGAAGGGCATTCTACCTCTGTGCTATGCCCCCAGTCATTTTATGTTTTTTGTTTTAAAACAGAATTTCTCTATGTTGCTGAGAGTCTCCCTATGATGCTAAGGATGTCCTTGAACCAGTGATCCTCCTGTCTCAGTCTCTCCAGTATTAGGATTACAGATGTGTACCATCATACCCATCTCTCTGTTAATACATTTTGATCTATATCACAAAATTTTGGATATTCTTTAAGGCAGTCACTCTAAGGTCTATTGATACCCATTGCTTTACAGATGAAGTGTCTGCAATTTTGCAAGATAAAGTAACACAGCTGGTTTGTAATAAGTAAGGGCTGCAGTCCATGCCTCCTGTGTGACACAATCAGTGGTGAAAATCGGAGCATATCTTTTGGGCCTTTAAGATCCAAAGGAACCAGAGGTCACTGTTGTGGGATTATATTTAATTTGTGACCTTCTAAGCTTCAAAGAGGTAAAAGACAAAATCAAACTTGATGGACTTTGTAGGATACATTCCTGTGCATACTCCAAACAGGTCATTTTCAGTTTAACTTTTCTCTCTACAGTTCTTACAGATGGTGCAATTATATACAAATATAGCTGTTCAATGTACTTCTCCCAATTTTACTCTGAATTTACTAATTTTTCAATATTTACCTAATGCTCTGATCATTTCTTAATCTTCTTACAAATGAAAAGCCTACTCTGTATACATAAAGTACAGTATTTACAAAGACTTGTTTCAAGAGAAACATGATTTTTTATTTGATGTCATAGTTAATTGGTTTCAATTATATATAAAAGCAAAAACTGCTGAGTCCTGTCTGTTTCCTTTCTTCATTGAGATTATTGTGCTTGAAAAAATATGCAGAAAAATCCAAAGTCAGATCAAAGTGACAAATGTCAGTAATATAATTCTTAATTATGAATTCACACAAATATGAGGACAAAACAACTCAGTTTTCAGTTACTATATAAATAAGCTATTATATTAATATGTTTTATTTTATTTTTTTTAAACCTCTGGTTATAAAAATCCTTTTTTCATACTGTATTAAATTGTCCTTGTTTTATATTTTTTCATGTTTTTTCTTATGTCTTTTAGATGAATTTTTTTCTCTAGACAATGAAGAATCAAGCTTAAGTCAGACATTGTATAATATTTTTTCATGCTTAAGGGACAAGGAAAAGAGATGAAGGGCCATTACAGAATAAACATTAATAAAATAAAGCATAGAAAGAACAAATTAAATAATAGAAAATCAGAGTTCTTGATAGTCTTGATAACTTAGAAAAGTGTATAAAATATGTCTTCCTATCCCTCTCAGTCATTAGTTCTTTTCAAACTCTTTTACCTAAAAAATTCAAGCTATTAACTATCTTTTGAACTAAGCATCTTTATTTCTAAAAATCAACATATATGAATTACTTCTTAAATTGATTTTAGAGTTTGGGAGAACATTTAGAAAGATCATGGATAAAGTTAGCACCTGTGATTTTTGTTTCATTTGTATACAGTGTATATACAATATATTGTTCTAGAAATGTTTTAAGGTAATATTCAATAACTTTTTTTATTATGATTTATTCTGCAAAAATACTTTCTAGATGATACTGCTCAATATATAAAATATTAGATGTTATCAATATTGAGCATCTATTGCTCTTTTCATAGCATTAAGTGTAAAGGGTATAAAGATGAGAAAGATAGTGCCCTATTGCAAGAAACTTGACAAACTTTTCTGGTGGCTTCTGGCAGAAGGCCCTCCTAGTCTGGATTAGTTATAATTTCTTAGATATCGTCTATGCCAAGTCAGGACAAGATGTAGTCTTATGGCAAAATAATCTGAGTATTTCATTCAGGTCAGAAAGGATCCAGCTTGCACTGAATTCTATTACACTAGTTTTTCCTCATTTTTTCCCTATTAGTTTCACTGACAGCATAAATTTAATTTTCTAATCTTATCCCAGAACTTTTGCTTTCCTTAGCCTTTGTCATCATCAAACACTTATTAGCAGCTAGTAAATATGTCACTATAGCTATGTTGTAGTCATAAGTATAAATTCCTTTCAGGCAGATTGGTTGAGATTTTTATGTCTCCATGGTATTTTTTTTTAATAATTCTGCTTGGTTGGTTTTCTTTTTTTTAAATTTTGTTGTCTACCATATTCTCTTAGCCATCTCTTTTAGAAAGCTTACATCTCAATCCATGCTTTAGACTGATTTGATTGAATTCCCTTTATTGGAGATTTCCTGATTGTTAGAAAGGTTATACATATTATTTGAGTTATTCTAAAAGAATCCAGAGGACCCAAATTAGCCATTCCTGATAAATGCACCTTCTCACTTGGAATTGCTTGTTAAGTAGTTTATTTAGCTACTCTTCTATGTAAACATACCAGCAGTAAATGCAATGAAAAGGCACAGGGCATGTTGATTACTTTCTGCATTTCAAAATATTTTCTGATGTTATTTCAAATATCTCTATAGAGCTTTTTAATATTTTTCTGCAATAGAAAACTGTATGCAAAGACTCAAGGGTCAAGCTTCTCCTAACCTAAGCTTAATGCCTTTGCTTTGGGAGCTCAGATCATTTATAAAACTCACAGAAAAGCAGATTCATCTGTTACCACGTATAGTAACATCTCAAAGAGACAACTAAACATGACAGTTGAAGGAATTTGCAATTGAAAGAGAAAAAAACATGAGCAGAGTTGAGAGCCATATAATTATCCTCATTCGCACTGACTCACTTTAAAGTGATTTATTCAAAATGGCTAACCGTGTACTGTTCCTCACCTCCTTTTTTGACTATGTGCTAATTCTGATTCTGGGATTTGTCTATAGAGTGTATTTGTTCTTCCTTTTGAAAGAGAATTGTACTTCATTTTCAGTAGTGTTTGAATCAGTTAATCATATTTCCCAATTATCCCATAACGTTAGTTATTTGAATTTCAAGTTGCAATGTTCTTAGAGAAAGCTTAATATCTTCATTATACACACAGGCATGGTTAGCTAATTAGCATTGTGAATGCTGCAGTTTAACCCTGGATGCCACTATTTCTGGCTTCAGGAAATATCGGGTTTCCTCATTTTAAAAAGTTTAGAAGGAAAAATAACAGTTTTGAATTCTACTTCTTGGCTCTTTCACATACAAAGCCCCCACCCTCTTAAAAGTGTCCAGACATAATATAAATGCATTGCAATCTCATCTGATGGTTTATAAATAAAAGCATCCTTGAATGTTTTCCAAAAGAGTAATGCGATTTACAATATAGTTAATGAAAATTAAGCTATGTTGGTTTTCCTGGAGGGAAATTACACTACATAATTAATTTTAAAAATCACTGCTTATTTCTTCAGTTTATTGGGAAACAAGAAGCAGATTCAAAATAATGAAGCTAAAAGAACATTGCATTTTGACATTGTCCCTAATTAAAAGATAAGTGTTTCAGAAGTAAGTTCATCCTACTTGAGCTGCCAATTGAGTTGCTATCGCACTCAGGACTTGTCTGCTTCTCCTTTCAATAAGGTCTTGCATTTATTGATTAAGAGATGCAAAGGGACTGTGGTTATTTCTGTTTTCAAGATACATGTCATAAAATTTTATTAATTTTAGCATGTTTGTTTTGATCTTTTAATTCAGTGATTATTATATGGTATACAAAAGCATAGATCTGAAAAGTCCAGTGAAATGCACAAGGCTGCATGTTTTGCAGCGGCAGAACAGGGCCTCTGGATGTGTTTTTTTATTCCTTGTCTGAACTTAGAGTGCCTTGTGATCCCTTGACTTGAAAATTCCTAGTGCAGAGACTGTACAGGAATTGTGACTTCTTTGTGTGGTTCAGTAGTGACTTACCCTGAGCTTTATATACGTACAGTCATACTGTACACTTGTGTAGCATTGTATGATTTTAAAAATTCTCTTTCACGAGCTGGGCCTGGTAGCGCACGCTTGTAATCCCAGCATTTGGGAGGCTGAGACTGGAGGATCCGGGTTCGCAGCCAGCCTCAGCTACCTAGTGAGGTACTCTGAAACTTAGTGAGACCCTATTTCAAAATAAAAAATAAAAAATAGGGCTGGGGATGTAGCTTGGAAGTAGAATGCCTCTAAGTTCAATCCCCAGTACTGCAAAAAAATTCTCTTTTTTTATTCTCTCCATCCCAACCCTTCTCCTACGCTATCTTTCTCTGAATGTAGGACCTTCCTCTGAAATCAACACAAAGAAAAATCAGAGGAAATTTAGAAAAATGTACAGAAGCAGCGGTATGACACCTACAAGGGAGGGATGAGACTTTTTTTAAGAGAAAATGTATTGACTGATCAACCTTATGGTGAGGACAAAATTTATGTTTTTCAGCATATGATTTAAAATAATGAATGGTGTGATCAAAATATCCTTCAAAATTCTGTTAGAGATATTTGTGTGAAAGTTTGGCTTCCTTGGTGCCACGGCTTCCAGTGAGAGATGCTTTATTGGATGTACTAATAAAGGTACTGGAGAGTGAACTCAAAGGCATTTACCTCTAAGCCACACTCCAGCCCTATTTTGAAATAGGGCCTTGCTAAGTTGCTGAGGCTGGTCTCACACCTGTGATCCTCCTGCCCCAGCTTCCCAAGTACTCTATTTCTACCCTTTATATGTCTCCCAAACTGTATATTTCATCTTAATATGTAAAAGTAAAGTAAAATGTATTTGTTCCTATATTGATGAATTTGATACTAACATCTGAAATGCACAACCTTGAAATAGGGTAAATAGCTCAGCACACCTATTCTCAAATCACATCCTAAGATTTGGATTGGCGACATGATGAAATTTTCATTAACAAATCCATGGAAGAAATATGGGTTTTAATATGAATCATGGGTTAGGTTGGAGAAGGGCTTGGGGACTGGTCAAAGATTTCTTCCAGAACTGAGTCTTGCAAATGACCCTTTTCCTTCTCTCCTTCTTCTGTTTGTGCTCTGAATTTCGTTCCTTCACTTCTTCACAAGGAATTCTCCTTAGTCCTTCAATGTGGCGTCTTCCTTACATCACCATACTCTCTTCATAATGAATTGTTCCTAATAGTATATCAGTACTCTTTAGAAGCTTCCCCTCCTTTTTGTGTTACTGGGGATTAAACCCAGAGGCATTATACCTCCTAGCTATAGCCCTTTTTTTGTGGTACTGGGTATTGAACTCAGGGGTGTTCTACCTCTAAGCTACACTTCCAGCCCTATTTTTTATTCTTTATTTTGAAACAGGGTCTCACTAAGTTATAGAGGGCCTCACTAAGTAGCTGAGGCTGGCTGCAAACCTGGATCCTCCAGTCTCAGCCTCCCAAGTACTGGGATTACAAGCATGAGCCACCACACTCGGCACCCCCAGCCCTTCCTAAATTTTATTTTTTTAAGTTTTATTGGTGCATTTTAGTCTCACATCATAATGTAGTTCACAGTGATGGTGATATACATGCACACAGCACTTGGTGAGTGTTCCCCAGCTTCCTCCCCACACCCCGCTCCCTCATGCAAAATATTGAGACTGGCATTGGTATTCTCACATATCTACATAATGTCAGTTGAAGTGTTTCTTTCATTAATTCTCCCTCTCCCCCCCATTCCTAATGCCACCTCCTTGCTCCACTGGAGTATATCCTCCATTACCTAAAGTTCCTCTGGTATCTTTATTCCTCCCTAGCTTCCACATGTGAGAAAAAATATATGACTGCTTTCTGTAGCTGGCTAATCTCACTTAACATAATATTCTTCTAGGTCCATCCATTTTCCTCCAAATGGCATAATTTTGTTCTTCTTTATTGCTGAGTAGAATTCCATTGCATGTATATCCCATAATTTTGTGATCTATTCATCAGTTGATGGATACCTGTGTTGGTTCCATAATTTGGCTATTATGAATTATGCTTCTATAAACATGGAAACAGAGTCTCTCTAGGTTGCTGAGAGTTTCACTAAGTTACTGAGTCTGGTCTTAAACCTGCGACCCTCCTGTCTCACCCTCCCAACTGCTGGGATCATAGTTATGCACTGCTATGCCCAACAAAATCCCCTCTCAAAAAGAAAATAACCTGGCTTCCCTTGGTTTTTCCTTCAATCACATCTGCTCATCTCTGTTCTCCTTATAATAAAAAGTTTGTCTTTTTGATATTTATTCTATCTGCTTCAGCTTCAATTCCTCATATACCACTCACTCTTCAAACCACTTCTAATTTTTTTTTCTCCATTGCATCCCTGAAATGTTCCTCATCAATAGTCTCCATGCTACCAGATCTCATAGCTATTACTTTGCCTTAATCTCTTAGCAGTGTAATTACTTGCTTTCTTTATTTTGAACCATTCTCCCCTCTTGCCCTCCTAGACATCATGCACTTAAAAAAAAAAAAAAAAAAAAACCCAAACCATTTTCATGGTCTTATTTTTGGTACTCCTTTTCTCGAATAGACCCTTATATCTTTGAGTGCTTCAAAGCCCTTCCCCTCCCCCCTCTTCTTTTCTCTCTCATACACTTCTCTACTTAGCTGATACCATACAGTTACATTGGCCTCCGGCCACATGCAGGTGAATGATTCTCAAATATATGTCTCCCACCTGGCTTTAACCTCTAGTTGCAGATGCATTCCTATATTGATCTGATGTTCATCTCTACTTAGATGTCTCAAGGGCATTTATTTAAACCAAATATATTCAAAATGGGAATACTCGTTTCTAAACCACTACTAAAAAATGTCATTCCACCAACCTTCCCCATCTTTGTAAATGTGTCAATTTGTTCAAGTTACAGATACAAAAGTCTTCTCTGATTCCTTCCTCTTAATCACTCACTTGCATATCTTATTCATCTTAAAATCTGATATTTCTACCTCTAAAATTCATCTTAAATCAGCTATTTCTTAGTTTTGTTAGTATTTGCTACCCCACAGATTAAAAATCCATTGAGGAACCACAGTAATGTTTTTTAATAGACTTTTTTTTAGATCAGTTTGAGGTTAATAGCAAAACTGAGTGGAAGGTAGAGAGATTTCTCTATATATGCCCTGTAACTGTACATGCATACCATCCCCTATTATCAACACTCCCAATTGGGTGATACATTTGTTACAAGGTATAAACCTATAATGTTACATCATTATTACTGAGAATCCATCCTTTACATTAGGATTCACTCTTGGTGTTATACATTTTATGGGTTTGGATAAATTTATAATGACATATATCAACCATTATAGTGACATACAGAGTAGTACTATAAGAATGTTCTCATCTCCTCTTTTAATTCTTCCTTTCTCCTGGAAACTACTGATCTTTTTATCTCCATAGTTTTGCTTTTTTAATAATGTCAAATAGTTGGAATCATTCACATTGGAGCTTTTTTTTTTTTATTGCCTTCTTTCAATTTGTAATATACAGTTAGGTTTCTTCCATGTCTTTTCATGGCTTGATAGCTTATTTCTTTTAGTGCTGACTAGTATTTCATTGTTTGAATATATCCCAGTTTATTTATCCATTCACTCACTGAAGGACATTTGGCTGCTTCTGACTTTTGACAATTATGAATAAAGCTGTTATAAACATATATGTGCAGCTTTCTGTACAGATACAATTTTTCACCTCCTTTGAGTAAATGCCAAAAGATTTGATTGCTGGATTATGAGAATATGTCTAATTTTGTAAGAAATTGCCAGACTCTTCTCCAAAGTGGCTGTACTATTTTCCAATCCCTGTAGCAATGAATGAGAGTTTCTGTTGCTCTATATCCTCACCAGCATTTAGTGTTGTTGTGTTTTGGATTTTGGCCATTTGGGGCCATTCTCATAGGTGTATAGTAGTAACTCATTGTTTAAATTGATATATTCTTTTGACATATGGTGCAGAAGATCTTTTTAACAGTAATTTTTAAGCAAAGTTTCTTAAAACTCATAACTGACCCAGCAACTCAGGAGGCTCAGGCAAGAGAAGTGCAAGTTTGAGGACAGCCTGGGAAATTAGTAAGACCCTATCTCAATTTTTTTTCCCCTGGTACTAGAGGTTGAACCCAGAGGCATTCTACTTCTTTTTTAAAATTTATTTATTTTTATTAATTGGTGCATTGTAATCATACATCTTTGTTGGGTACAAGTTGATAAAGGTATATATGCACACATTTCTCATTTGACCCCTTACCCAAATCCCACCCCACTCCCTCGCCCTCCTTCCTTCTCAAGTTCAGTTTAGTGATTGATATATTTGTGAAAGTACATCACATGCATTAGAGTGCCCCCTGCATCCATCACCTTCAGTTAAGTCAACTTCTTTGCTTATCTAGGGTTTCTCCTTTTTCATCTGGAGTCCCTCTTACGCCCCATCTTCTCCCTAGCATCCGCACATTAGGGAGAACATATGCTTCTTTACTCTTTATGACTGACTAATCTCAATTAACATTTTCCAGTTGCATCCATTTCCCTGCAAATAACATGATTTTGTTCTTCTTTATGGCTGAATAAAATTCCATTGTGTATATATCCCATAGTTTTGTAATCCATTCGTCTGTCGATGGATATCTTGGCTGTTTCCATAATTTGGCAATTGTAAATTGTGCAGCTATAAACATATATACACATATGTCGGTCTGATAGTTTGGTTTCCATTCTTTTGGGTAGATACCCAGAAGTGGTATTGCTGGATCATATGGTAGGTTCATTTCCATTCATCTGAGGATCCTCCATACTGTTTTCCAAAGTGGTCGCACTAATTTGCAATCCCACCAACAGTGTATATTAGGATTCACACCTCTCCACACCCTCGAGAGCATTTGTTGCTGTTCATGTTTTTTATGATTGCCATTCTGATTGGAGTTAGGTGAAATCTCAAGGTAGTTTTGATTTGCATCTCTCTGATTGCTAATGATGTAGAACATCATTAGCAATACATTTGTTGGCCATTTGTATTTCTTCTTTTGTGAGGTGTCTATTTAGATCCTTTGCCCATTTTTTGATTGGGTTATTTGTTTTCTTAGCTGGACATTCTACTTCTGAGCTATACTCCCAGTTTTATTTTACCTTTTTTTTGGAATAATGTCTTGCTAAGTCTCTGAGGGACCTCACTAAATTGCTGAGGCTGGCCTTGAACTTGTGATCCTCTTGTTTCAGCCTTTCAAGTACTGGGATTACAGACATGCCCCACAATGCCCAGCTCAAAAATTTTTTTAAATAAAAGGGTTGGGGTTGTAGCTAAATAGTAGAGTGCCTCTGGATTCAATCCCTAGTACTTCAAACACACACACACACACACACACACACACACACACACACACACACACAAATCAATCAATCAATCAATCCAAACAAAACCCCCTCATCATTGCTTTTAAAAATAATTTTTACCATTGGTCTGAAAGACCTACATAATCTGGTACATGTATAGACATATAGCCAGGTCATCTAGGTTTATATTGTTGCTATAACAATTTATAACCACCTAGTAGCTCAATAGTCAAATTTATTATCTTACAGTTCTGTAGATCAGAAGTTCAGCATGAGTGGCACTGGGCAAGAAATAAAGGGTTGGGCCTTGATTATTTTCTAGAGGTCTGAAGTAGGATCTGTTTTCTTGGTCTCTCTATTGGAACTTTTTTTTCTCTAACTGAACTTTAAATCATTTACTGCTTCAGATCCTCTTCTCTTTTCCTCTCTCTTCTTCTTGCTTTTGTTAAGATGTTGCTAAAATTAAGTTCCATAAGGATGTAGGACCTATGTTTCTATTTCCTTTCTGGGTCTTAGCCAGTCCACTTTCAGCTTCTTGAGACTTCTCTCTGGTTCTTGCACATGACATGCATCATTGCATCTCAGAACCAGCAACAGGACAGCTTACCCATTGAGGATTTCTTTCTTTCTTCCATAGTCACATCTCTCCCTGACCAAAATTGAGAAAGTCCTTCCCTTTTAAGGATCCATATGATTAAAATGGATCCACTTGTGTAATCAGTATCCATATCTATACATTTAATGACATCTGCAAGGTCCCTTTTGCCATGAATTCACAGGTTCTAGAAGATGTGAGCATCTTTGAAGAGCCATTGTTCTGTCTACTACCTATCTCATATTACCTTGAAAACTGCCATCTAGCCACAGTGGCCATCTTTCTGTTCTCAAATCTGTAGTGCCTCAGATATGTCCTGACATAACATCAATATAATGGGGTAGTCTCAGATAGGGCAAGAACTGGAGTTAAGCAAATGGAATGTAGGCGTGGAAAGGGATGAGACACTAGGGAGAGTTTTATCCATCCTAGGAAGTCCAGGTACTGATAGCAAGCACCTGTTACAGCTGTTGATTACTGGGTGATATTGACAGAAGAAAAGTGAATTGGATGATAATGAGGGTAGGATGCAGCATGTTGATGGAGAATCTATAAACAGGTAAGAATAAGGAGCAGAAATTTATAGTCAGTGGAGATGGGCATGCAGGCAGAGTGAGGCAGCACCTTGTAACTGCAAGTTTATAACACAGTCAACAGAAGGGTCCAAGCATCAGGCATGTGATCAAAGTAGCGATTGAGGTTGCAGACAGGGTAAAGATACCTGACTGCCAAACCAAATGAACATTAGGTTGACTGGATAATGTCATAGATAATATTGAGGCAAAACTTCTTCAGTCCATTCTTCCTGAGGTCACAATTGGATTTATCATAGTGAGAAACCAGGATTATTAAATTTATAAGTGGACCAAAGACTTAATACAGAAAAAATACATATATGTAGTATGTAGTACATATGTAATATATATATTTATATATGTATTGTATGTACATATATATATATATATGTTTTAGCCAACATTCTCACTTAGAAGAAGATCTGTTTTTGCTTACAGTTCTGGAAATTTCAGTCCATGTTACACCATCTTCCAACAGGAGCCAGGGTATAGGTTTTCAGGGCATAATGGCAAGGAGAAAAGAAAGAGAGAGAGTGAGAGCTTGTGTCAACTTCTGGCCACAGGGGAGAGAGAAGCAGGAAGCTGTAGCTGTAGCTGTAGACGGGAAAACACTGTCCCAGCCATGCCCTCAGGGACTCTTCCCCAGCAACCAAGTTCTGCCTCTGAACATGGCTGCCTTGTCTACCACATGAAGCCTAAGGGACATTTTAAATCTAAACCATATATATATATGATTAAAATATATATTGGATTAATATATATTGGATCATATATATGATTAAAATATATATTGGATTAAATATACATGTATATAATATATAATCCAAACATACATACATATACCCATGTGCACGCACACACACACAGACACACACAGTTTTAGAACATTCTCCATAATACATGGTCTTTTTTTTTTTTGATTGTTTCCTCCTCCCCACTGCAATCTTACTTTATAACCCTCTTCCGACTCTTTCTCTTCTTTGGTTTGTGGCAAAAGGGTTAGAGGATATGCAGTTATGGTGGTGATAAGAAAAGTTAAAAAGAGAACCATTCTTTTTGTTTTTAACTAGTAGGAAGTCCTGCCCTAGACATTTCTATATATTTTTGAAAGGGGATATGTTACAAATGATGAAATGAATAAAGTTCTTTTATCCAGTTGGGCAAACAGAGATTGGATTATAAGTCATTGTGATCCGTTAATTTTCTTGTGGAAACACAAGGAACTTTATAGCTTTAACTGCAGTGCAATAGGTGCATTACAAAAATCTCCCCAAATTATTTGCTTTTTTACATTCCTTTATCCTTTATTCACCAGCAATGTATTTTATTTTTCTTTTTCCTTGTGATTTTAAAATTTGTACTGAATGCACAAGAGGACTAAAATACAACCTTTGCCTGGCATAGAGACTTGCCACCCAGCTGGTGGTTTTATTATAAGAACAGTTACCTGGGGAGGTGATTTACAGGCAAGAACAAAGTCAGTTTATCCTGCTCTCTCCCCTGATGTTTCCCTAACAGACTCATTTGAACACAGTATATGGAATTCACAGGGTTGATCCCCAAATCTGGACATTCTTTAACTGAAATCCTGAACAAGGAAGACTTAAAAACTGAACCCAAAAACATCTTTATTTGTAGTAAGTATAGTTGCTTAAGATATAAATAACACTTTGCCTTAAGGCAAATAGATGAAGAGATGTTATATGTAATTCTTAGCCTCAGATTAACGCAGTCTGCAGTAATGGCACCATATTCTCCTGCATTGTCTTACTGAACTATATAATATAGCAAAAGGACTTTAATAATCCTACTGTTTCAACATTTGAATATTGTATTCCAAAGAAAATGATTTCTGAATCCATACCTCTTAAAGAATCCCAAGTTTTGTTGCAAATAATTTTGATTTTGCTGCTTTATATTTCCATACAATGAGGGATGTCTTCTGACCCCTGTGAAACAATAGTCATATCTTACCAGGGAGTAAAATACTGACGTTGGATGATGCATTATTGCCTCGGGTACTTTGGTGCCCTTTAGTATGTCACATGGAGTCCTGTCAAACTTTGTAATAACCTGGGAAAATGAATTCACTATCAAAACAGTATTTCTTTCTTTCCCTTGAAAGGGAGCTATTATAGTTTGTGACCCCTTTTGCCTTTTATTTACCCCAACCCACTCCCTTTACAGTTATCCAAGACTCCCTCATGTCCCCTGGATGCTTAGGATTGCTTGATCTCAGGCATCATTGAGTCCTATCATCTGAAACTTTTATTATCTTCCTCTCTCTATTTCTTGCCCCTCTGTATTAACTGTCTATTGCTGTATACAAGATTGCTCCAAAACTTAGTGGCTTAAAACAACACACATTTATTATCTTGTGGTTTCTGTGAGTCAGGAATTCGGGAGTGACTCAGTTCAGTGTTTCTGGCCCAGGATCACTCAGGAGGTTTCCATCCAGACACTGGAGTGGGGGTTGAAGTCATTTGGAGTTTCTCGGCCAGGGATGGAAGATATGCCTCCAGGATGGCACAGTCACATGGCTGTTGGCAGGAGACTTTGATTTCTTGTCACATTGGGTGTCTCCATAGGGATCTTGAAATGTTCTTTGGATAGGCATTTCCCAAAATGAATGATGTCTTTCATCACCTGGTCACAGAAGTCAGACACCGTCATTTCCTCCATATTTTTCTCATTGGAAGCAAGTCACTAAATCCAGCTCACACTTGGTGTTCTCTTGAAGCTCACTGAGTTTCCTTAAAGTAACTGTTTTAAATTCCCCATCCAAGAACCATCCATACTGGTTCCTAGATGGTCAATTTCTGGTGCCTTATTTTGATTTTCAGGGGAGGTCATAGTTCCCTGAAAGCTTTTGAAGCTAATTGGTGTACAATGCCATATAGCTGTTGAAGGATTAGGAATTGATTCCAGTTTTTGTAATCTGGTTATGTTTGTGCCTGTCTGCCCAGAAATTCAAAGCAGGCTACTTGTTTTCTCTGAGTCTGTAGACATTTCTGCTATTTCACCACTAAATGACATCCTAAGTTCAATTTTGGTCTGTGTGGGTTGTTGATGTGTGGCCATTGCTTGAGCACTAGAGGGCGACCAAAACCCAGGTTTGTCCTGAATTTACAGCTGGTTTGTGTTCAGCTTGAAATAGGGGAGTACCTAAAAAAGATAGTCTGTCTCCTCAAGCTTCTACCTGGGGGAGGGTGGCGGGCAGATGACTTGTGCACAATCACTAGCCTGTGGCCAGACACTGTAGAATACTGCCCAACCTTGCACAGAGTTACTGTGAAGGGACCAGCCTGGCTTTTTTGCCTGTGGTCGCCAACATTACAATGCTGTGCTATATTCTGAGTCCACAGCTCTTCAAGTTGGTAGGATTGAGACCCATACTATTATGGGATGTCTACTGCTCAGATTGCAACCAGTTATGAGTGATGGCCAGAATCGAAGGCCAATAGACTGGAGTAATACGACTACCTCTGACACTGGAGCTCTTGCAGAGTCTCTGACAGTAGGCAGGCCCGGGGAGCAGGCTTTTTAGGATCCACCCACTGGTAGGTTTCATCAGTCTGGCATTGAGTTCCAAAGCATAGTCTTATATCTCTACCCTGTCCTATTCCCAGTCAGTGGAGTCTTTCTCTACACTATGCTGCTGGAGGAATTTGGGATAGTATTGGTGAATCATTCTCTTGGCCACCTTGTAAACTGAGTCACAGTTGAGTTTCACAACTGCAAGGGCCTGTACAGACTCAAGAGTGACCCAGGCCTATGCTGCAACTGATGGCGATACAGGCTGAAATTTGATCTGTTCCAACAGGGCGAGGGTCTCTGCTTGGTACCAGGGCAGGTCCAGATCTCCTTTGCAAGCACTGGCTTCAGAATAGCTGTGCTGCTAGAGGTTGGGAAACAGGTGACAGAGACTAAGCTGCATTCTGCCTGCATTTCACTGCCTCAAGGTCTTGCACATTCTTGGGGAGGGGGTTCCTAAAACATGGGTCTGTTTCTCTGGCATGCAGGTCTCTGCTTGGTGCTAGGCAGAGGGGCTTCCTAAAACATGGGTCTGTTTCCCTGGCATGCAGGTCTCTGCTTGGTGCTAGGCAGATGCAGAGGCTTCATCTGAAAGTTCTGGCCTAGGTATAGAGGCCTTTGTTTTCTTCCTGGTACTGGGTCTTATTGTGATGGGCCTGGCACTGAGCTACAAGGCAAAGTTCAGTGCTTGCTTTCATATCCTGCTTCCAGGAAGGCAAAGTCTTGCTCCCTCCTCTTCTTTGGAAGAAGTGATAGAGGTAGTATCTCAGCTGCCTGGGTAATGCAGTTCCAGAGGCTCAGTCCATGGCTACTGTTGTGTATGGGGATGTGGGTGGGTGGGTAGGGATTGTGAGGCTCTGCTTGGCACATATTTCAGTGTGGTGGGTCTGGTACTGGGTCTCAAGTCTAAGGCCTAGAGTTAATTTATTTCTCTTGCCCAAGTGGGAGAGATCTCTCTCCATGCTACTTGCAGTGGAAGGAAAGGTGGTATGGACAGCTTTCCTTTCTATTTTTTCCAATGTATATTTTCTTCTTATTGAAGGTCCTTTGGAAATAGATGTTCAGGTTGGTGTGTCTACTGGGGAGAAGGTTGCTCAAGGATCTTCTACAGCTGCCATCTTCTTCCACCTCCTCTGCTCACAATCAAGGGGACAAAAAATAAGTTCCTCTCTTGAAGGGAGGAGTGCTGAAGAATTGGTGGATATATTTTAAAGCTATCACATCTTACACTTTTTCATGTCTTATGATTTGTTGATCATGCAACCTCTCACTAAATTAATAATTGAGAGTAGTTGTGCTAAAATATTTAGCCCCTTTGAGCAACATAGTAAGGACGAAGAAAGAACATGCAGCCATTTCATATCCTGGCTCTGCTATTTAATAATCATGTGAATTTGGGAAAGTCATTTAACCTTCGTAAACCTCATGTGCATCAACTCTAATATGGGCACTGTGGGACATACTTTGAGGATGTACCATAGAGTAGAGGTCATGCATGTAAAACAACTAATATCATATTTTACATGGTGCATGTTTGTGATAATTGGTAGCTGTAATAACAACACTTATTTTCACTCTAGTCCTTGCATTGTATTTGGGAACTTTGGAAGACCTTGGAGTAACTCAAAAGAACTTCTAAATTGTAGGTAGGAATCACAGTAGCAGAGAAGTGTGAAATAGCATCTTTCATCAGAACTCTCCTCAGTCCAAAAGCTGACCTTTATCCCTTACTCAGCCAATCCCTCTGTGATCCCAGAGGCTGCCATTTATCTTATGAAAATTCTAGTCAGTGGAGGCGTTTGGGGTACTGGCTCTGAGCTCTGGCTCTACCACCGATGAGCTAGGTGACCACAGGCAAACTTTTCAACCTTTGTACATCATCTTTCCTCATAGACCGATTTAGGAATAATTATTTCTTTCTTATAGCACACTGAATCAGTGGTAGAAGCAACAGGACCTCACAGACTGATTTCTTATTCTTTTAAGTCAGTGACTTAAAATAGGACTGTACATTGGAATCACCAGGAGTACTTTGAACAATCCTGGTGCCTGGCCCTACTGCAGAGATTCTAACTGGATTGGTCTGGGGGCTGGATGCTGCCACACATCTGCATTAAAACAAACATGCACAAAATCTTCCCAGTTACTCCCAATATGTAGAAAACCAGCAATTAGACTGACAATTTTATCTCCTACAGTAGCCATAAAATCAATTAGATGAAAGTTAAAATAGTTTTAAAAACAATTACCTTTTTTGTTGATCTGTCCATGATTTTGACTTATTATTTTGCTTTTCCCTCTGATAAATTGGTTTCTTTTTCTCAATGTAAATTTGACCCACTTGTTCTGAAGGTCTTAATTTTGTTATTATTACTTTTGCACATACCCCAAATTTTCCCTTGTGCTGAGGTCATATATTCTAATTTTAAAGCAATAAAAAAGGAATAAGCAAGTATAAATTTATAGTGGTGCTTTTAGGTAGAATATTGTTCCAGCAGGTGAGGTGACACCATGTTGTTTCGGTGGAGAATGCAGGCATCCTGCATGCTCCATAAGAACCATCGGTGTGCGGTGCCATTGGCACACTGGACTGTGTATTGGCAATGGTACATGTAGCAGATGGGGCCGAGTGTAGGCAGTCAAATGTTCAAGCTCTGTCTCTGAATTGACTAATGGTTTCAATGGCATAAATTCAAGACCAAAGCACTGGGATGCCAGTCTTTGTGTTGTATTGAGCATCTGCAATGAAAGCTATGAGACTATTCCCTTTCTACTCTAACTCAAACTTAAGTAATTTTGAATTAAAACAAATAGTTTTCATGACCACATGAAATACATTTTGGGTTTGACTGATCAGGATTAATGCAATGAAGTCTCCACCCCTTCATTATTCTCTACAAAAGACCCCTAAGCAGCTGATTTAAAACACCATCCAAAGTGGCATGTTGCTGCTAAATATTTTGATATGTATAGGGCATTTTCATATCCGTGTCCTATGCAGAGAATCTGTAGGTGTCCTCCTGGAAAATGCCAGCGACCTAATGTAGCATAGAATCAGCATGGGTATTTGGCATTACTCCACAACTCTGAGAAGGTCATTTGTCAGGGCTTTCAGAATTATTTCAGGCTAGGTCCTGGTCTAATATAAATTGATAGTCTAAATATAGCTTGCAGTTGAAAGTTTTTAATTATACCTTGCCTTGCGATTGTCGGAATCATCTCTACTGGTTAAAAGTTCAGTCCTAATGAAGATCATGGATTTGGCTTCCACGTGAGTTATTTAGCTTCATTCTATTGCACTATCACAGATTGTTCTTTTAATCCTGCTAGAGGCCTTGCAGGTGCCTTCTCTTTGGCAAAAGAGAATTGCTAATAATTGTCATTACACACAACCCCTCCCCACCCACATATACTAGAAGAACATTGCAAAGCCCCAAGAATGAGGACAGCATATTAGTTGACAAGCAGCCAAAAGTTAAAGCAGTTCTTTATTTCATTGTTTCAGGCCTGTGTGTGTCATGTGAGTCTTTAGTTGACAGCTGAAGCCTTTCCAGGCTGAGTCTTTGCTAAGTTATCCACTTTGATAAGAATAATCCAGTGCATAGATGTTCTGCGGGATTTTGACAGAACATAGACCTGCTAGCTTTAACATAAGGAAAGTGTGTATAATTACTTGTAGACTTTAAAAATTTTATATGATTACTTGCATACTCTGAATAATCCATATTAGAAGACTATGTAACTCAGATTACTTGGCTTCATGTCTGGAATATCAGTGCATGATCTTGAATAATATTGGAACTGAGTTCATATAAACTGTCTCTTGTGATGTTTTCATCCTGTTTACATATCTGGAATTTTTACAATGGTTGGAGAAAAACCTCTGCCAGTAGGTCATATAGTATGCTGCCCATTATTGTCTTGCATGCTGACATTGAAAGTGGACTGAATGCAGGGTGGAGTTCTGCTTGCATAACTAAACACTTCCCATAGCTGGCCTACTAACACATGCAGAAAAGCATCTTCAAGTCTTTTCCTTCTGACTATTATATAGTCAGAAGACAAAATTTTTCTAAAAACAGTAAGGCTGTGACTTTGGAGCCATTTATAGTTTTTCTGACTTTACATTTTTTTGTGGTGCTGGGATTGAAACTAGGGGCATTCTACATCTGAACTACACCCCCAGCTCTGTTTTATTTTTTATTTGGAAACAGGATCTTGATAAGTTGCTGAGGCCGGCTTTGAACCTGCAATTCTCCTGTCTCAGTCTCCCAAGAATTATAGGCATGTGCCACCATGCCTGGCTTTACTATTTTCTGTTTTTTTTTTTTTTTTTTTTTTTTTTTTTTTTTTTTTTTTTTTTTTTTTTTTTTTTTTTTTTTTTTTTTTTTTTTTTTTTTTTTTTTTTTTTTTTTTTTTTTTTTTTTTTAGGAATACTTCAAATATAGAGCATTGCTATTGCTGCAGTTAGAAGGAATTCTATGTTTTACCAATGACTTAATACAATATTAAAATTAAAAAATAAAACAAAACAAAGTTAACCTAATGAAGTAGTAAGGAGAAAAAAAAGTATCATTTGTTTAATTGTACAGCAAGTGTTTTCTAACTGTAATGTGTTAGTACCATTATTTAAGTTACTGGCCAATTCTGGCTCCTTCCTACTTTTAGTCTTGCTCCCAAGGCTAGGGGAACCAAAGTCCTGATCATAGCTATCAATTCTGACATGGTTATCTTTGTATTACTAAGAAGAGATTAAGCTATGTTTGAGTAACTAACCCTGAAACATCAATAGCTTAACATAGACAAGCCTAGATTTCGTGAATGCAAAGCTGCTCTCTGTCCACATCTCTTCAAACAGTGACTTGAGGGATACACCCTCTTATGATTCTGTCATCTCAACACATGGCTTCAAGTTCACTGCAGTAAGAAAGAGGGAGGAAAAGAGAGAGGGAGAGAGAGAGAGAGAATGAAAGAGAGAAAGAGAGAGACAGAGAGAGCGAGCATGAGTGAGCACAGTTTCACTTCTTTCTCTTCATTTTTTTTCTTCTCTGGCCTTCATCACTTTATAGTCAATTGTTTGTGGTTGTCTCTGATCTGGCTTCTTGGCTCTGTCTCTGACATCTGTGTGCATTCTGAGTATTGCTGCCTGAGCCATCTTCTCAAAGCACTGCTTCCCTCATATCAGCTCTGTGCTGCAACAGCTAGAACACTCCCACCCCCATCACTGATTATAAATACTATCTAAATTACTTAGTATGTGTCACATGAGACTTTATAATTTGGCTCCAGGGTGCATCTCCATCATGAACATTGAACATAAATTTTCAACTCCAACCTTAAGATAGCATTCCCTACCACCAGACCGGATGTAGTGGCACACACCTGTAATCCTAGTACTTGGGAGGCTGAGACAGCAGGATGGGAGATTTAAGGACAGCTTCAGCCACATAGTGAGACTCTGAGCAACCTAGTGACTCCCTGTTTCAAATTTTAAAAAGGGGAGGGAAGGGGCTGGGATATAGTTGGAGGTAGAATGCCCTAGGGTTCAATCTCTTGTACCACACAAAAAAAGATCATGGTCCCCTAAAAATGCTTTGCATAAGTCTGCCTCTGAGTCATTATTTTCACTGTGGCCTCTGTCTCTGCCTCTCCCTGAAGTGTTTCTAGTGTAGCAATGCAAAGTGGTGTCTCTCTCTGCTGTACACTCATTCCATCCATTCTTTGTGTCACATGGCTGGAATGTGCGTTATTGACTAATGTTATTACTTAGCTCTTTGTGGACATTTGTTTTTTTTCTTTTGTTTGGTCATTTCCAGGACAGGAACTATATATATTTCTACATATCTCAAATGTTAAGAAGAATGAATGCTTGAATAATTGACAGGGGAGCCCTCCTTTCCTTCAATATATACTTTTATGGGTTCATTATAATTGTACGACATAATGAGATTCAAAATGATACAAATGTACATGCATACATCAATTGGTGTAGTTCCTTCCAGATCCCATCTTGCTCCCCCTTTCTCCCTCCCCATACATGTTAGTGAGATTTGTAGTGATACCTTCATGTGTGGACATGACATTATTTGAACTGTTCCCTTCCTCAGTTCCCATTTTCCCCCTCTATGTCTCCTACTCCCAATCTCAATTCTACCATGCTACTGGTTTCTCTTCTCATTTGATTGAAGTGTCCTTTGTCTCCTATTTTCATTCTAGCTTCCACATATAAAAGAAAAACACAACCCTTAACTTTCTGAGACTGGCTTATCTCACTTAGCATACTATTCTCTAGTTCCATCCATTTTCCTGCAAATGACATAATTTTTTTTTTTTTTTTTTTTTTTTTTTTTTTTTTTTTTTTTTTTTTTTTTTTTTTTTTTTTTTTTTTTTTTTTTTTTTTTTTTTTTTTTTT
>PVLC010000023.1:0-86390 GCA_004027655.1 Graphiurus murinus | reverse complement strand
ATTTCATTCTGTTTTTAATTTTGGTTCTGGACATTGAACTCAGGGACATTCTACATTCTACCTCTGAGTTATACCCCTGGTTCTTTTTATTTTTGTTTTATTTTGAAACAGGGTCTCACTAAGTTGCTGAGGGCCTTGCTAAATTACTGAGGCTGTCCTTGAACCTATGATCCTTCTGTCTTAGCCTTCCAAGTACTGGGATTATAGGTATACACTACCATGCCTGGCTTCCATTCAAGTTTTAGGGAAAGATTTGCTTGAGGTTTTCAGAATATTTCTGTCTATTTGTCTTATTAGGGTTCCTTGCTTATTTATTCATTTTTAATCAAGCCACAATGGCCCGAAAGAGTAGTGCATTCACTACTTAACAAACTTCTATATATTTTAAAGTAAGTATGTATATTTCTTAGTTCTATATAATTAAATAACCTGATATTTATTTATAGTTCCTTTTAAAATCTAAGTTGCTTTTGTAGCAATGTCTAAAGTTTTAGCAATTTTGGTTTTGAAATACAAATATTTCACATATGAGATGAGTCTATGACATCAGTTTAAGTATCTTTTTTTTTTTTTTTTTGTACTGGGGATTGAACTCAGGGGCATTCTACCTCAGAGCTACACCCCCAGCCCTATTTTTTATTCTTTATTTTGAAACCGGGTCTCACTAAGTTACCGAGGGCCTCACTAGGTAGCTGAGGCTGGCTGTGAACCTGGATCCTCCGGTCTCAGCCTCCCGAATGCTGGGATTACAAGCGTGCACCACCACGCCCGGCTTCAGTTTAAGTATCTTTAATTAGTGAATAAATACTTCTTACATTACAACCACAAAAGGCAGTTAATTTTTTTTCTTGCTCTCAATGTACAAGATAATATAATGAGACTATTTAGGCAGATTGATTGATAAGAATGTAGAGAAACATGATTCCCCCTGGGGTAGGAGACAAATAAGATTTTGAGATAAAAGCTCCTTAAGAGTAAAAGTGCATTCATGTTCTCCAAACCTCAGGAGGTTCTCAATGTTCTAGGAGTACCTCAAGCTAATTAAAACAGGAAGAAAGCCTTCCTTAGTTTTTATTTCTACAGTCGTGAATTGCATGCCTAAAACTGAAAATGGGAAGTCTGTTCAACACTTATTGCTTACCTTAAATTTGGACAGAAAATGGTTCTTTGTATTTCTTTCTTGTTTGATAGATTTTGGTATATACTACCTAATAAACAATTTACTAAACACCATTGATAAGTAGAGTCATTATATTAGAAAGGAAATATTTCAGACTTGTCTCTTTCTCCTTCATAATATTTTTGTCTAAATAACTTTTTCTTGGTTTATTGTAGAATCTAAAATGAAGGAGAAATTATATAGTACATTTTGGAATGATTAAGAAAAGTTGAAATAATAAATAATAGTTTCAAATTACTGCATTTGAAAAAATACTACACTCAATATTTATTACAGATATGATAATAATTTCTCTTTGGTTATCCTTATAATGCTTTCTAAATGGTGACAGCAAAAGATTATTTGAAAGCCAAATATCCATATAGCTTTCTAAATATTCATAGGGTTATAAAAAGAAAGGTGGATATTCGTGTGTCTCTCTTTGAGTGTGAGAAACACATAGCCCAGCCAGGCGTGGTGGCACACCCTTGTAATCCCAGCATTTGGGAGGCTGAGACCAGAGGATCTGGGTTCGCAGATAGCCTCAGCTACCTAGTGAGGCATTCCACAACTTAGTGAGACCCTGTTTCAAAATAAAGAATAAAAAAGTAGGGCTGGCGGTATAGCTCAGAGGTAGAATACCCCTGAGTTCAATCCCTAGTACCGCAAAAAAAAAAAAAAAAAAAAGAAACACATAGCCCTTTCTGATGTGCTAAACAGCAAGACCAAAGACAGAAATCCAGTTTTACATTTCTGTCCTACAATATATCTCAGTATGAAAATCAAAATCTCTTAGGCTTTCTAGAATATTGTTTAGAAATGTATCAATCTAGATAGTAAGTATTTATGTATCTTTTTTTAACCAGGAAAAATGCGTTTGTCTTATGAAGTTGGAGGAAAACTCGAAGATTTGAGTTTTCATATATATATATATATATATATATATATGTGTGTGTGTGTGTGTGTGTGTGTGTGTGTGTATATATTTATAATAGTTACTATTATAGTTTTTACACAAAACAACAAATGAACGTTTTTGTGCTTGTTTTAAACTCCATATGCACTTACATCAGAAAAACATATTATTGAATAATTTTTTTGCATAAAACAGAGAAATAACTTAAGTTATTGGATGCAGATTATCTGATGATGCTTTCTTGGTATTTGTATGACTTTTTTTTTTTATAATAAAGGAGGAGATACTTTATTGGGTATTTCTCACTCTAGTTCTGTGCTTTCTGCCAATTATTTTATAAAAGTACTTTGGCTGCCAAAACAAACAAATAAGCAAAAAAACACATGAACAAAATTATCAAAGCACAATAAACAATCAAAACCATGGTTCTAAGGTGCATTTTAGAATAGTTTTATTGAAGTGTGGAGAGTCAGTGAGCAACTCCTCTCTTCAGACCATGGTGCATCAGCTCTGTGGTCTGGTTTGCTCTGGACTTTTACATGGGGAATTTTAGCTCAATACAGACTCTTCAGGATATTGATGAGGATGTTCCAAGCAGAAACACTATGCTTTAGTTGTTCAATTTAGAAAGAATAACTAATGGTCAAAGACCTACAATGAAAAACATGAATAAGTGTACAGAAAAGATGAAATATTGGACTACACATTTACAATAATAACTTCTTGTATACTTGCTACTTCTGCAGTGTGAGTTTGGCATAAGTGTGTGGAGTAACAATAGGGCCAATCAATGAACAGAGGAGCGATGCTAAATTGAGCAGCAGATGCAAAACTTAGGATGTATACCAATATTATGAAGAGTGAAAATTATTCAGTTATCCATTGAAGAATATGAAATTGTTTCATAGCTCTTGGGATCATACTGAATTTGACTGGATGTTTAATAAATGGGAAAAGTCAGAGCCAAGTGAATATGTTTATAAAATATAAAACATTTTGCCTTTATTCGTTTTTCTTTGGGGGCAAGGGAAATTGAATTATATTTTATTGTGAAGGAAATTGTATATTACTGTATATTCCCAAGTTTTCCAGTAAATTTAACATTACAATAAAATATTGTCCATTAATAGCAGTGACAAAACATCCATTGGTAAATTTTACTCCATTATCGTATTTTTGCAAATCTGAAGTGGAGAGTAAGATAGTAATGACTAGCATCAGAAGTGGTATGTTGCTGATTTCCTAATTTGCATAATGTATCACTAAAAACTGGATTGTCAGTTTATAGGAGACACCAAATGTTCATATAATGAAGTTAAAAAAAAATCTCAGCTGAAACATGTTCTAGTTGCCCCCCCTCCCCCAAGCTGGGTGGCACACTGTTTACTTTGGATATTGCCATGGTGAATCCTAGTAAAAAAAAATCAAAATCCTTTTAACCAGGTTTTAGCCAGACAGTAATATCTTAGAATTGAATGTGGTGTTATAAAATATTAGTATAGTCTTGATTTTTAAACTAATATTCTATGATGAGCTAGGAAAGTAAGACATAAGAGGAACTAATATAGGAACCTTGCTTTGAGGTCAAGATGTGGAATTTGGCTTCTGCTACTTCTAAAATCTTGAAGATGTCATGGATTATACTTAGCCATTAAACTTGACAAGTAGTATTGATACCAATAAAAAGAGAAATTTGACTTATTCAAGATGGTGTACTTTAAACCTATTACTCCTCTGTCTTCGCAGTTCTCTCTAAGCTGCGTACAGAATAAATACCTTCTGTATATTCATATATTCTTATATATGCAGAATATAGATATATTCTGTATATTCTTATATTCATGTTCAAGATTATATCCAATATGACCCCAATTTATATACTTTACTAATTGTCTCATTTGCTAGTCTTCTGATTATTACTTTAAGTGCATTTGGTCTCATAACCATCTATCTCATGCACCCACTCTTACCTTTTCATCTCTGCTCCATTATTTGAACACACACACACACACACACACACACACACACACACACACACAAACAAAAACAAAACAAAAAAACAGGCAGACTATAATTACATATTTTTTGTTTTAATGGCCTACCACAGTATATGATTTTTTTTTCAATTGAGTTAACTGATTCCATTTAAAAAATCAGAATTCTCTACATTCAAAGTAGAATTCTAGATTATTTCAAAAAATGTGGCAACACTACATTCACTTACCTATGCAGCAATATTTAATTGATTTTTCCAGGCATTAGAGTTTGTAACTTTTGAATCTCCATTTTGCCCTTTATATATGGTCCACAATAAGTTTCCATTTCTTCCAGGAAGTTTTTTCATTTTCCAAAGCATTTAAAAAACTCCTATGTGCTCACTGTGTCCACCTATTGTGGGTTTTTTTGTTTGTTTGTTTGTTTTTTGTTTTTTAGCATCTAATGCCTCATAGTGCCAAGGGCTTCTTGTGAAGCACTTTGTATCTCCTGTGTTCACAGTAAGTTCTTTTAGGGTAGGGACTCTGTCTGACTACAATAATATCAGAACCCACCATAGTGCAATTTGCCTACTAATGGCAATTTTTACATCAATAATTATAATAAATACTCCATATATTCAATATATTGAGGAGACCCAGTCTTTAAGGAGTACACATTCTAAATATTAAAGACCTTAAAATTTAATATAGCAAAATACTTGACATTATCTAATTCTTTCTACTGAGTTAAAAGACTTCTTCAGTTATGCATTGGCTTGCTCTCCAACAGTGAGAAATTGATGTGTGGCAGAAGTGTGGAAAGAATGAGAATTAGTGCTATTCTTTTGAAATGTAAATGCACATTTCCACACTGAAAAATACTGACTTCAAAAGATATATAGCAGAATCATATTGTATGTTCAGAGTGTCTTATTTTGTTCAATGATACTCAAAATGTGTTGCCACTAATGACATAATTAGGCTTGAGCTTAGGCAAGGGATCTATTTCATGTTTCAGTCTTGGCTAGAAGAGCTACATACCTCATAGAAAACAGAGAAGATTCAAGGAATGTTGGGTTTCCCTAGTCTATACCTTCATCCTCTGAAGCCAAAGTTATGCCCATAGTCATTACATGGAATGTGAGAGCTACTGAAGCATAAGTTATCCTTCTTTCTATTTCCTCTCTGTAATATCCAGAGTAATGGCATTATTTCCCAATTGCAAATGCTAGGACAGTATGCAATTTAAGGAATTCAAGCTTGTTTTGGGTTTGGCATCAGCTATTAACTTTCTGTGAATTCTTCAGAAGAAACAAATAAAAGCAAATCTATCCTGTGGCTCCTCCAGAAACCCAGAGAAGCATTTACTTAATAGCCAAAAGCTAATACACACTAGTTCTAAGTAAAGTTTTTTTCAAAGAGAAAACATCCAGGCTACGCCTATTAGCATTCTTTTTTTTTTTCCATAAGTATTTGACGTAGAATAATTTTGCTATACATGAAAGCTCATCATTTAAAACTTTGTTGTTAGAGTGCCAGGAAATTTATAATACTGTGGTTTCTAACTAGCAACCTGTAATTAACATTCGTTGTAAGTTTTGGTTGATATGTATACAGAGTAGTTTTTTTTTTTTTTTTTTTTTTTTTTGCGGTACTGGGGATTGAACTCAGGGGCATTCTACCTCCGAGCTATACTCCCAGCCCTATTTTTTATTCTGTATTTTGAAACAGGGTCTCACTAAGTTGCGGAGGGCCTTACTAAGTAGCTGAGGCTGGCCGCGAACCCAGATCCTCCAGTCTCAGCCTCCCAAATTCTGGGGTTACAAGCGTGCGCCACCACGCCTGCCTTCAGAGTAGTTTTTTATATTTTATATAACAAAGTTTTGCTTTATAAAGTCAAAATAAAATAATTGTTTTAAGTAGATAGTCTCTATTTTCAAAAAATTATTCAACCAAATGTCATTAAATCAACACTCATTGTATACCTATTATGATAGGTAAGGAGACTGAAATTTTTTTTTTAATCAAAAGGTCAAATGTTGAAAAAAATTACAATCTTTCAGATAATTATATATTGAGCAATTATAATTACATCTTACCCACTGTTCTAGGCTGTAGGGGAATATAATGGTAAATACCTAATTTCTGTTCAAAGTTCTCACAAGCAAAGGAAGGAGATAAAAATAAAAACTGATCATTGAGACACAACAATATAGGTGCTCATTCAGATATCCTCTTGGTATTTAACAATGAAACAAGTGTTCAACTTGGGGTGTACTTTAATAATAGCTCTATGGAAAATTTCTGTCCATTTTTCCATTAAGAATAAAGATTCTTTGATATCTAATAATTTGGACTAAATTAAAAATTGTTGAAATCAATACTAAATGACATGGATAACTGGAAATGAGAAAGAAAATGTCTGGTGTAAATACATCTTTTATGAATTCTAACAATATGTTTATGGGTTTTATATAATATAATTGCATATGGTAATTATTTGATTATACATATTTTTCTAAGAATATAATTAAATACAGTTATGAAAATATGAGCATTTTATGTGCAATATTGGTTAAATTTTGTTTAAAATAATTGATGATATTCAATAAGAACAAAACAGATTAATGAAACATTGTCAAGACATGTCAAAAAGTACTGTTCTGGGCTATCGCTGATTAGTTACCGACAAGGTGCTAGAACCTATATACATATATCTTTTTACATGATGATAGACATGTCCACCCTTGTCCATTTTCCTGCTGTGTAGATTGCATAAAATATGGTCAATAAAAGTTTTTCTGGAGTAAAATGATTCTTCCTCTCAGAGCTAATTTCAAAACACACACACCCACAAATGCTCATACAACTATGCTATTAAATTATAGAATTAAAAAATGTTAGAGTCAGAGGAATATTAGCAATCATATATTCAAATACCTGTATTTTTTCTATGGAAAATGATATCTTAAGACATTGGGTTTTCTATAGTAGCATAGTTAGGGCCTTCAGTCCTAGTCTTTTCCCACTATTCAATGGTTACCCCTAAAATATGCCCTTCTAACCTCTGAGAAGAAAACACAAAAATTTCATTAGATTGTATCTATAAAATATGCAAATTTAAGAATTCTGTATTCTAATATAATGATCATTTTATACTATATACTATATTGTACTTTCAGGTGCATAAAAGGGTGCAGATTTCTGTTTATGTTAAGAAGTTATTTAGTTTATCTGTATCTATGGAAGATACCTAAAAGCTAGCTCCATTCTATAACAATTTGAGTATAATAACTTCTCTTTGCAGTGTTTGCAACTTTTCCAGATAGAAGCACATTTTATAGATAATGAAACCAAAATAAATTATTTTGAATCAAGGTGAAAAAATAGGATGACTGGCTAGAGTTAAATTATAAGCTAATGTTAGCCTAGAAAATGTAATTATCAGAACGATTTTTGTAGTGTATAGATATATATTAGAATGAGGAACCTTACTACTAGACACTTATTATCTAGAAACAATAATGGTATAGAAAAATTATAGTATGCATATTAATCATATACTTGAGTAACTTTAATATGCCTCATGAAATGAATTCAGTGACTGATGATGTGGTAGTATTTCAGTGGAAATTACCACAGAATAAATAGAAAAGCCCTGAGTTACCTCAGTGTAATTCCTGCCTCTTAGTGAACTCTGTGGTAGCCTGTGCTGTGTCAGGGGCTCTGTGAATTATGAAATATTGCTTACCAACCATGTGAGAGCCCTGGTGATCCAGCGACATTGACACATAGCTCCAAGCCTCTCCAGTGCTCCTCCTCTCCCGCTTTCCTCCTCTCCTGTTCTGCTCCAGTCACTCTGGCCTCATTGCTTCTCATTCTCTCGCAGCGCACTCTTGCCTCTGTATTCTCTGCTTTTTGCTCTTTCTGAATGGTCTACCCTTTAATAATGGCCTGGCTTACCTTCTCACTACCTTCAGGGCTCTGGTCCATGTTTTCTCCTCAAACATGCCTTCCTGTCCAACCACCCTTTCTGGACTCATATTTCTAGTCCTAGTGTCACCGTCTTCCTTCCTTCCTTCCTTCCTTCCTTTTCCTTCCTTCCTTCCTTCCTTCCTTCCTTCCTTCCTTCCTTCCTTCCTTCCTTCCTTCCTTCCTTCCTTCCTTCCTTCCTTTTCCTTCCTTCCTTCCTTCCTTCCTTCCTTCCTTCCTTCCTTCCTTCCTCTCTTCCTCTCTCCCTCCCTCCCTCTCTTCTTCCTTTTTTTTTTTTGTTTTTGGTATGGGGATTGAACCCAGGAACATTCTACCCTTGATCTACACTCCTAACACTTATTAAATTATTATTATTTTTAAAAATTTTTAAACAGGGTCTCGCTAAGTTGCTGAAGATTTCACTAAGTTGCTAAGGTTAGCCTCAAATCTGCAAACCTCCTGTCTCAGCCTCCAAAGTACTGGGATTACCAGCATGGGATTACCACACCCAGCCACTTTGTCTTCCTTAGTGCATCTTTTCTTCAGAGTGTATACCATTATCTGGCATAATTTATATTTATTGTCCTCTTGAATACATTTTTCTTTAAGACAGTGACTTCATCTTTGTGCATTATGGTCTCAATTCCTAGAACAGTCCCTTTAACAAAATTTTATTGCATGAATAAGTTTACAGATATCATTTGTATAAGAAAGTCTAATAGGATTGCAATGAATTCCCTGAGACCCCCTTTACAGGGCATTTGTGGCCACCCTCATGAGAGGGGAGAAGTGAACTGAGCCAGAGAGAATTAGATATGATCACTACTTTCTTTTCTTGGCTCTGAGGTAAGCCTTTTAACCAGCATGGATTGTTTATGTGAAAGCCACAGACAGGGCTCACAATACTGCTACATTGAGGTATATATGAGTTTGAATATTTAGAGAAGATTTATTTGAGAAGGAAGCTCGATAGATGTAGTTTGAGATTGTGCCTATAAAAATTTCATGTACTCTCAGAGTAAACAAATAATTTATATAACCACAAGGGAAAAGGATTAGAGACAGTTTATTGGTTGTGATTGTCTTGTGTATAGTAAATACTATGATGACACAGATCCTTGTAAAAAGGTGAGGGCTGCCTCGTACATAGGAACAGAGAGACACAGCTTAAAAACACAAGTGGTCACCTGTGAAAACAAGAGCCATTAGGGAGGCTACCTGTAGCATCTTAATGCCCCCCATTACTTCTGCTGACTCTGGAATTTGTGACATTTGTCACGGGTAGAAACTTTTTCAATCAGACCCCCAAAGCCCAGGAAATTAAAACAAGAATTAACAAATAGGATGGCATTAAACTAAAAAGTTTCTGCTCATCAAGGGTCTAAAAGACTCATAAAGAGTCTAAAGAGAGAACCTATACAATGGGAGAAGATCTTTGCTAGTGACTCCTCTGATAGAGGACTAATATCTAAAATATACAAAGAACTTAAAAGAGTTAACACTACAAAAAATAACCCAATCAAGAAATGAACAGTGGAACTAAATAAGACATGTCACAAAAGAAGAGATAAAAATGGCCAATAAATACATGAAAAAAATGTTCATCATCATTAGGAATCAGGGAGATGCAAATCAAAACTACACTGAGACTCCATCTAACCCCAATCAGAATGGCAATCATCAAGAAGTCAAACAATAATAAATGCTGATGAGGTTGTGGAGAAATAGGAACTCTTCTGTACTGTTGGTGGGATTGCAAATTTGTGTGGCTGCTATGGAGATCAGTATGGAGATTCCCCAGAAAATTGGGAATAGATCCACCATATGATCCAGCTATACTGCTCCTGGATATCTTTCCAAAGGGACTGAAATAATATTGTTGTAGTATGTGCATATCAATATTTATATCAGCACAGTTCACAATAGAGAAATTATGGAACCAACACAGGTGTCCATCGATACACAAAAGGATCACAAAATTTTGGGATATACACAGAATGGAATTCTACTCAGCAATAAAGAAGAACAAAATAATGTCATTTGGAAGAATAGACTGGATCTGGAGAGCATTATGTTAAATTATATTAGTCAGTCACAGAAAGTGAAGGGTCATATGAGGGACTATCATTATCTACAGGTAATGTCCCCCTACCAGAGAAACTTTAGATAATGGAGGAGAACTGTGGTAGAACCAGGGAAGTGGTCTAAGGGAAAGGGAGAGGAAGGGAAGATCAATGAAGAAAACACTTCCATGGACATTGTGTACATATGTGAGAATACCAATGTCAATCTCAATATCCTGTACCGGGAAGTGGGGAGTGGGGAGGGAGCTGGGGGAAAGCCCACCAAGTGCTGTGTGCATGTATGTCACTACCACCATGAGCTGCATTATGATGTGAGACTATAACTCACCAATAAAAGTATAAAAATAATTTTCCATCTGTTAGTTATATTTTTGAATGAGTTTGGTCCTTAGAAGTGAAGTCCTTATCTATTGAGATATAATGAGAACTCCAGACCTCTATGTTGTGGGTGAACTTTGATATTTTAATAGATTTTTCAATGCTTTGACAAGAAGCAATTCTGATTTACTTTAGAACTAGATTTTTTTGAAGGAATGCATTTCTTATTTGATTTTTCTGGTGAGATATTCTCCCAGCTTATCACTAACATCCCTTCACATTGTAAGAAGACACAGGTCTTTGGTGATTCTCTAACACTCTTTCCTCAGTCTCCTTGTATCTCAGCATACTTCAATAATCCTTAGTCATACTTTTGAATATGAAATTATTTTTCTTTAAGATTATTAGCAATTTAACAGCATAATAATGGTTAATAATCATTAGTCCAATCATTCCCACAAAGTATGGTAGGATTATTGAGATAAAACATGATAAAAGTTTTCAACAAGTATCTATGTATGGAATATAGTTTTTGAAAAGGGCTTTTGAACATATTACTTTGATATTATTGGTAATTGAGCTAAAGATATATCATCAGTATTGACTTTTACTCTTCCATGTTTTAGCTCATGATATTAATTTTTTGATGTACTGATTACTCGTTATTATTCTTATGAATGTGCAACTCTTTTAATACAGGAGATAGCTTTTGAGAAAGAAAACAAAGACTAAAGTGTAAATATTAGTGGGGCTTGGTGGCACATGTCTGTAATCCCAGTACTTGGGAGGCTAAGACAGGAGGATTCCATGTTTGAGGACAGCCTCAGCAATGTAGTGAGATTCTCAGCAATCTAGTGAGACCTTGTTCCAAAAACAACAACAACATCTGGAGATGTAACTCAAAGGTAAAAGATCCTGGGCTCAATCCATAGTATTACACACACACACACACACACACACACACACACACACATACACACACACACAATGTAAATACTTAAAGGTTTACAACAGTGCTACATAGTACTTATGTTATATTGTCTTAGTCTTGATACTCTTGGGAATTGGAATAATATGTCAATCATTTACTCACTCAACAAATACATATTTGGCTTTTATTGTATTAGATATTCTATGGTTCTTTGGACAAATGAGAGAGTATGACAGAGAAAGGACATCTAGAAATGTGGCATCTACCAGTATAGTGGAGTGAAATAATCATTGAACTGTTATTATAATAAGGTGTATTCTGTAGAATTTCTCATATTAATTTTAACAACATGCATATACAGCAGTAGTAGTTCTCAACCCTTGCTGTGCTCTAGAAATTCTGGGGATTGAGTTGGGCGTGGTGGTGCACACCTGTAATCCCAGTACTTGGGAGGCTGAGACAGAAAGATGACAGATTGGAGGATAATCTCAGCAAGTAGTGAGATTCTCATCAACCTAGCGAGACCTTGTTTCCAAATAAAAATAAAATAGGGCTGGGGGTGTAGCTCAGAGGTAAAATGTCCCTGGGTTCAATCCCCAGTGCCTCAAAAAAAGAAAAAAAAAGAAAAGAAATCCTGGGGATCTTTTCACAAATACCATGCACAAGCTTTAAACATAGCGCTTGTGCAGCGGTAAGGCCCAGCCCAGTCACGTTATCATTTGTGATGATCACCAGATGATTGCAGTGAGTAGTTCCAATTACAAAATTCTAGTTAGCTCCCTGTCTTGTTTGCCTAATAGTTCATGGTTTCAGCAACTGACAACCTTTCCCACAAGGAGTGCAATAGATTCCTATAGAACTATCTAAATTCTTATCCTCCTATATAACATTGGAACAATAATGGCTACTGTTTATGAAGCATCTATAATGTGCCAGACATTGGGTTTGATAAATGTCCATTTGTATTTTTCATTTTTACACTGACCCAACGAGTTAGGTAACATTTATAGGCTTTCTGTTGAGACCAAGATTAAGTAAATTGCCATGTTTTACTCAGATTGGCAACATCCAGGGCTATGATTCTAGGCTAGACTTGTCTGAATTCAAGGTTTCTTTCCAGACTATACTGCCTTCATATTCTCAAGCTGCCTCTCACACTTACCAAAACTTGCTTCACTTTACACATCCTTTGCTTTGGGCAAACAAATGACATTTTCTTTTTCACCACATATGTGTACCATATTTGCATACCTTGCTAGTTTATAGAATGTCCTTGCCAGTCAATTTAACTTCTTCTAAACCATTCTTTAAGGATGCAGTCTCATATAGGTCCCTTCTGTGTCGTCCAGTTGAGAGTAATTGTTTCTCTCTCTGGCCTTCCAAGCTGTTATCTGAACATTTCTCAGGTACACTCATTATTTTCTACCTTAAAGTTATTTGTACATGTGACTAATACTTTGACCTGTTCGTGAGATCCTGGACGTCATGAGTATGTTTGATTTGTCTTTTTATTCTGTATATCTCATCACATACTACCCAGACTGTTGTAGAGGCAGAAAAAAATATTTGGTAAAGGAATACACAATAAATGCACAAAGAATAAGCAATTTGGTCAGGGTCATATAACAAATCTATGCTTGGAACAGCAAAAGAACCCAAATGTACATATAATATACATATGAGATATAGCTCAAAACATTTTTTTGAAATATCTCTATTTTGTGTGAAATGATTTGATTTCAAATGTCAGCTTTTTAAAGGAATTTTACGAATGTTTCAATTTTATATGGAAGCCAAGGAAGTAAGTGACCAATAAGTTAGAAGGGCATTTTTCTGTTCCTGGTCATTTACTTTAGCAACTAGAATGAGAATAGAAAAGTCTATGTATGTGTGATGGTGTAGGATGATAGTATGATCACAAATGGCTTAATAATAGAAATCTTTTATTTAGAATCTCTCCTTTCAGATTTATACAAAATTTCACACTCAATGCATTTAAAATTCACTTAGCAGATCTACAACTTGGACTCATTAAAGGAATACTAATTCATGTAGCATACTTATCAGAAATTACACACTTTTCTTACTATCTAAAAGAAATAATGCTCAGATAGCCTCAAACAGCAAAGGAGAGGAAAAAGGGAAGCAAAACCATTGCTTGTGATGTCCTTGGCAATTCTGAAGAATTTTTGTCTTAACATTTATTTAGAAAATCATCCTGATTCCCACAGTGGGTGATTTCATTCTATTTGCTTTGAATATCACAACTTTGTACCTGTGAGAGATTACACAGGCCAGTAGATTTTTCCTGACCAGTGGGTTGTTACCTGTGTTTCAGGTCACATCTGGCATGCAGTATCTTGTATGTTTGTTTGTATTAAAAATAAATATTTTCTGGAAAAAGTTGTTGAAATTAGTGTTATTGTAGTTACAAATTTTAAGTTGAGTATATTGTTGTATGTTCAGAGGCTATATACAACTTGAACATAGTATGTTCTTATCTAATTGCACATAGAAGAGAGTTATTAGACATTGATAATATATTTCATTAAGTTAATTGGTTTGTATTTCTTTCTCAAATACAGGCAAAACCATTTTCTCAGATAGGCAAACTTCTTCTATAAAGGATCAGATACTAAATATCTTAGGCTTTTGTGACTTAAACTCTTTATTACATATACCTCATAGTGTGAAAGCTCTGATAAACTGTAGATAAATAAGCATGGCTTTGTTCCAATAAGTTTATGTATATTGATATTTGATTCATATCATGTTAACTCTTAATGGAATATTATTTTCCTTTTGATTTTTTTTTTTTTTTTTTTTGGCGGTACTGGGGATTGAACTCAGAGGCATTCTACCTCCGAGCTATACCCCCCAGCCCCATTTTTTATTCTTTATTTTGAAACCGAGTCTCACTAAGTTGCGGAGTGCCTCACTAGGTAGCTGAGGCTGGCCGCGAACCCGGATCCTCCGGTCTCAGCCTCCCGAATGCTGGGATTACAAGCGTGCGCCACCACGCCCGGCTCCTTTTGATTTTTTTAACTCTTTAAAATGTTAATATTATTCCTAGCTAATAGATCATACGGAATCAGTTAGTGGGCCAGATATGGCTCATGGACCATAGCTGGCTGACTTTTGTCTTAAAATTAACTATAGGTCAAAATACTGTTGTTAATTGTCTTAAGAAAATAATTACTAGCCGGGCGTGGTGGCGCACGCTTGTAATCCCAGCATTCGGGAGGCTGAGACCGGAGGATCCGGGTTTGAGGCCAGCCTCAGCTACCTAGTGAGGCCCTCCGCAACTTAGTGAGACTCGGTTTCAAAATAAAGAATAAAAAATAGGGCTGGGGGTATAGCTCGGAGGTAGAATGCCCCTGAGTTCAACTCCCAGTACTGCAAAAAAAAAAAAAAAAAAAAAGAAAAGAATTACTGTGGGTGGTGGATTTCTTAAATGTTACAAGGGATGATGAGATGAATTTATAAAAATATCACTAGTAATGCAAAAATCTGGTGTGAAAAATTTAAATAAAATGATCTAAATAAACTACCAATATATAAAAAATGTAAATTGCCAACTGCACTTGTATTTTATAATACTTTTACAAGTGTTGGTACATTTACATGATCAATTTTACTATTGGTTATCTACATTAAAAATATATCATGCATCACTTCGAATAAAAGTATAAAAGCAGAAAAAACACAATATATTCTGCAAGATAAACTACCTATTGCCTTTTGAAAGATTAGTCCTTGATATTTAAACCTCACTCTTGTATATTCCCAAATGCAGGGATATTGTTTATTTTTATTTTTTTTTTAGAGCTGTAACTTCCCAGAGCCCTAACAGTCTAGGGTTGACCTAATAACAAATAATTTTACCTTCATAGATGACACCATACTGAGAGGGATAAGGGAAGTCACAAGGGATACTTCTATGAGATTGTTGATATTCGATTTGATATCCATGCTAGTCATTAGATTTCAGTAACAATACATGACACAATTTAAGAAATAACAGAAGTTTTCTCTCACATGCAGAAGCTAGGGAGTAATTAGCATTCCAGAGGGACTTTAGATAATGGAGGAGAAACTCCAGTGGAGCAGGGAGGTGGTCTAGGGGAAGGGGGTGGAGGAGAGGGCAGATCAGTGAAGGAATCACTTCTATTGACATTATATCCATATGTGAGAATACCAACGTCAATCTCAATACCATGTATTGGGAGGAGGGGAGTGGAGAGGGAGCCGGAGGAAAGCCCACCAAGTGCTGTGTGCATGTATGTCACCATCACTATGAGCTTCATTATGATGTGACTATAATGCACCAGTAAAAGTATAAGGAAAATAAATAACAGAAGATAGTGAAAAATAATATGTAATCCAAGAATTTTATATTTTACATGGTCAATTGAATTTAGCTTCTTTGTCATGCATGATATTTGATCAAATCAATTCAAAATATAAATAAGTGTACTTACTTACCACCATATTCCTCAGTTTTACCTCAACTTGGATCTTGAGTCTCATTCTATTCAACCTTTGAGCTTGCTTTCATTTCACTTTCTGATTCAGATTTCCACTTTTCCAGTTGTTTAAGTATAGAGTAAAACTTGAAAAAGGCAGTGAAAGCTGGGCATGGTGATGGAGGCTGAAACAGGAGGATTGCAGGTTAGTGGTCAGCCTCAGCTACTTCATGAGGCTCTCCACAACTTAGTAAGACCCTGTTTCAAAATAAAGGGTAAAAATAGGGCTGGCAGTATAGCTCAGAGGTAGAATGCCCCTGGGTTTCATCCCCAGTACTACAAAAAAAAAAAAAAGCCAGTGAAAATATCTGTCGTACACTTTGTTAACAAGAGTGTGTGTGTGTGTGTTTTTTAATTCTTATGAACCCAATTTAATTAAATGCCACTCTAGGACCAAGTATTAAGAGCTATAAATTCAAAGAAAGTCTAAAGCTTAAAGATAGGAGAATTTTAGCCAGGTGTGGTGGTGTGTGCCTTGTAATCCTAGTACTTGGGCAGTTGAGTCAGGAGGATTGCAGGTTGGAGGCCAGCCTCATCAACTTAGTGAGACCGTTTCAAAATAAAAAATAAAAAAGACTGCGGGTATAATTTTGAGGTAGAATGCCCTTGGGATTGATCCCTCATTATCCCCCCAAATCCATATATATGGATTTTGATGTATGCAAATAGTTTGGGGTATTTCTGGTTAGATGGAAATTAATGAAATTAATGAAATCTCAGAAAAACCAATGCCCATAGCATGCTTTAGAAACAGAATTGATAAGCCAAAGTCAATGGGGAGTAGTTTGAGTAATAATAGGAGAAGCTGGGAAGCATATTTTAAGGCATGATTGAAAGTCACCTCTGCAAGAGTGAATGAGCTATTGGAGCTTTTTTTTTTTTTCATGAAGCATTAAGAGCCATGAAAAGTTTTTGGTGAAGAGGGATGTGATAAACAGAAGGGTATAATAGTTTGGAAACATCAATTTGAAATCCCTGAAATGGCTCTAGAATATGCTGTTTAGCTGATTATTGCCATGATGGCAACATATTTCTTTTCAGTTACCTGAAAGAAATGTCAGGCTACCTTTGACAGTAGGGAAAAAAATCCCTGTAAAATTCAGACGGTCACCTGAAACTAAGCCAGAAAGTAAGATTTATTTTTGCAAGATCTGAGCTACTTAAAACAAGACAAGCTTGGTAAGTTTTCAATTTTAACCTATTTTTTAAAATTAAGGCTACATTATCATAGTTCACATATTTTACCCAGCTCAATAAAATAAACAAAATGATTGCTTTATTACATAAGAATAATAATCAAAATGCAATAATATTAAAGAAGAGATCAAAGAAAATCAAATGTGATGCAATCAGCTATCGATTATCTTAATTAAATTTCAGATTTGAAACTAATACCTTGAAAAATAAAAGGCAAGATTTAGAACAACAGGAAAATATTAAAGAATCTTATTATCAATCTTAAAAATTTCCATTGTTCTTTCTAAAATACCATAGGTAAAGCAAACAAACAAACCTTAGGTAACATTTCTTTCCTCTATTTTGTATTGTGTGTGTGTATGTTTGTGTTTTCCTTTACTTTTGGATAAACTCTTTAGAACAGTACCTTAACACATTTTGAGTAGTTTTGTAATATGGACCATTTGTGAATTTTTAAATTGATTTCCCTCATAGGTTTGATTTGATTTATATTTCTTAGTGCAAAAAGATGGGATGCTAGGTATGTTACATATCACACTTCCATACAACACAGCTTTTTCTCATGGATGTTCAAGAATTTCTAAAGTTAAAATCTTAAGCTAATGTTTAATCAACCTTACAGTCTTATTATTTTCCTAGGGCTGTCATAACAAAGTACCATTCACTTGATGGCTTAAAACACCAAATACATATTTTTTTCTCAGTTTGAAAGACAGAAATCTAAAATTAAGGTATTTACTGGGCCATGTTCTTTGTGATAGGCTTAAAGAAGAATTCTTCCTTTCTTCTTCCTAGCTTCTGGAAATTCTTTTTTTTTTTTTTTTTTTTTTTGCTATTCCTTGTATTTTATTTATTCACCAACAGTCAGATTAATGTGCATATTATTACAATAGATGACATGAATATATTTTACTACAATTTTAATTATTATTTTGGTTTTAGCAATTCAATATATACATCTTCAAAACACATTTATAAAAAGGTCAACAGGGAGTTTCATCATGTGAATACTGCAGGCAGATATAGTCTTTTAAATTCTATATTAGTGAAACTAATGTTAAAGCCCCATTTTTCTATGTCTGTGGCTACTTAATTGCAGATGATTCAACAAAAATAACATAGTAATGCATTTGGTGATCAGGACTCTATTGAGGATTCCACTGAAGTAATTCCATTCTAAAACAATGTGTTGAAGGTTAGCCTGAGTCACTCTCTTGGTATTCTCAGGTTGCTATGACAAAATACCACAGACCAGATGGTTTACATAATAGAAATTTATTTCTCACAATTCTAGAGGCCGAACACCAAGATCAGCATGTGGTATAGTAAGTTTCTGATGAGATTCTCTTTCCTGGCTTGTTTACGTGTAATATTCCTTAACATGTAGCTATTTCAATCCAATCTCTGCTTCTGATTTTGCATGGTGTTCTTTCTGTCTCTATATCTCTCTCTGTGTCTTTTCTTCTTATAAGGGCAGGATTGAATTTATGGCCCATTCCAATCAAGTATGATTTCATCTAGATCCTTGCCTTTATTGATTATATCTGCAAAGATGCTATTTCCAAACAAAGTCATATTCTAGAAGTTCCAGGTGGACATGAATGAACATGGCGGAGGTGGTGGTGGCACTGGTGTTGTTCAACTCATTATATCAGCTCCAAAATTTTTCAGTATCTTATTTAAACTTAGCAAAAGAGAAGAAAATAAAACAAAACATAGGGACAAAATTTTTTAAACACATTAATGATTTGGTCACCAAACTACTGGATTTTTTACAATTTTATTGTTTTCTAATTTCTCTTTGCCTAATATCTTTGTGTTTTGATTATTTCTCAGTTATGGGAATAATTTATAACTTGAGCATCCAACCAGAGTCCACCAAATCTTTACAAAAGAAATTATGCCTTGGGGACTTTTCTCCTCATGAATGAAGTATTCATCTGCTTTTAAACTTTTCTGTTTGAAGGTATGTAAATGTGTAATACTTAAAATAAATAAAAAGAACAGATGGCAAGACCTTAAAGATCAAATTAGCTTTGTATCCATCTGGAATTTGGGGATGGCTTCATTATTTCCTTTTAATTCGTTCATTCTTTCCTAAATTCTCTGGCAGAAGATTTTATGCACAATTGTGCAATATAAATATCTTAGGGTAATAATAAAATATGATTCAGTTATGAAATAAAATTTGAAAATAATCCTGTGGTGCTCTAATAGTATCATTGTCATTGTACTTACACTTGGTAGTTTTCCAGAACTAATATTGCAGCATATATACTCCTCAAGAACACACCAAAAATCTTTCTGGTGTCCAAGGTGTTTCAACATGTCTACTGTTCTAAGTTTCAAATACATCTCTAGTAAGTACAAAATTACTGTACATTAACAATGTCAACATGTTCCATTTTATTAGCCTGATGCGAATCCTGTGTAAGCCTATAAGATGAAATATATTTTATTTTATCTGTAAGAATTTGGTATTTGTTTTAAAAGCAAAATTCTCTTATACTAATTATTTTAATACTGCATTGCAATTATACATCACAGTGAGGTTCGATGTGATAAAAAAAAAAAAAATGCATGCACACAGCTCTCAGTGTATTTTCCTCCATTTCCAGTCCATTTCTCCCTCTTCCCTCCGTGCACATGTTAATGAAATTGGTTGTAATTCTTTAAACAGGGCTCAAGGGACACAGGAAGAGAATGGGATATTTCCATTGGTAATAATGCAAAATGGATTTTAAATAAAGTTATGTAGCTGTTTTTGTATTTCTTATTGTTATTGGGTGACAATAAGAAGTAATGAGAATGTGCCCTTTATTGTCATAAAATTGAAAGGATTCAGTTCATTCTTCTCTCATTTTATGAACACCATATACTTTATAGGGATGACTAGATAATTCTTATTTTAAATAAAAAAAAACTTACTGGCAAACTTGAAGTTGCCTTGATATAAAATTAAGTCTGTACACCATTAAATTAAATATAATAATTTTAAAGTCTTCCCACTTTCATTTTATAATCACCCCACTGAAGAACCTGAAAGTAGCTCTGTACTAGTGCATTTCTATTGCTATAACAAAATGCCTGAGGATGAGTAATGTATAAAGAAAAGAGGACTATTTAGCTCACAGTTTTGGAGGCTGAAAGTTTAAGATTGGGGGCCCCACTGATTTGGCCTCTGATGAAAACTTCATGGTACATGGTATCACAATGGTGGAAGTGTGTGTGGAAGAGACCACTTGGTAAGCAATAAGCCAGTGAAATTCAGGGGACAAGCCTACTCTATTTATAATAATTCACTCTTGCAGAAACTAACCATCATCCCATGAAAACTACATTAAGCCCTTCTAAGGGTGGTGCCTCCAAGGATCTAACCACTTTCCATTAGGCTTCACCTATCAAAGGTTCCACCACCTGTAAATGAACACAAACCATATCCAAACCATAGCAAGCTTCCTATTGAAAATCATTTGCTGAAAGTCTAAACTCTCCCATTTGGCTTTTAGGCATGACTACCCTAATCTCATCCACATTAGCACATCACTATTTTCCTCATTTTTACATTACAGACCCTTTGCCTTGTTCCTCTCCTTACACACCATATTCTGTGGACACACTACCTTCATCTCTTCCCCTAAATAATACCTTGTATTGCTTCCCTGGCTGGGGATGCCTATCCCCTTCATCTGTCTCATCTGATATTGTTCAAGTCTCCTCTCTTCAAGACATTTTTCTGAGTTATCTTAGTTCTTAATGAATTATATTAGACATATGTATGGATTATACTTTAAATTAGAAAAATGCTATGTTGAACAGTGTGGCATAATGGCTTTATCATTCTCTAATTGCATAGTATTTATTCCCTTACCAACTCAAAATAAAATTTACACCTGCAGGACATGTGTACAGAACTTCTTTTATATCGCTGTAGAATCTGGTAACGTTTTATATTATGGTAAATAAACAAAAACTCATTTAAATATATTTATTAGAACATATTATAAGCATGCCACATATCTTAATTTATTCTTCATAAAGAACATCTGAGGTGGGTATTACCTCATTAGTGAGGAAATTGATGCACTTTGAGTTAAAGTAACTCACCAAAGATCAAACAAAAAAGCAAGCATTAAATGCAGCAGTTTGGCTACAAAGTCTGTGTTTTTAAACTTTATACCACTTCTACCATAGTAAATGATCATTGAATGTTTGGTTGGCTGACAAAAATTAATATGTTGACTATGCATATTTAAAATATGGTTTGTCATCATGTTTCTTGTATAATTTTATTAGTGGCTTCATGTTACTTGGAATTATGATAGGTAGTACTAAAAAGACTTCTAGGCAGGTGGGCATGGTGGCACATACCTATAATCCCAGTACTTGGGAAGCCAGGATAGAAGGATTGAAGATTGAAGGTTCCAGGACAGCTTCAGCAATTTAGTGAGGTCCTCGGAACTTACTGAGACCCTGTTTCAAAACCAAAAAAATAAGGTGTTGGGCATATCTTGGAGATAGAATGCTTCTGGGTTCAATCTCCAATGCTACCAAAAAAGAAAAAAAGGACTTTTAGGCAATGTGACACAGTAATGTCATACTTTGAAAAGAATACTCTGTTTCAAATATGAAAAATGTAAGTAAGAAAACAGAAAAGCTGCCAGGTGTGGTGGCACATGCTGGTAATCTCAGTACTTGGGAGACTGAGACAGGAGGATCGCAGGTTTATGGCCAGCCACAGCTACTTAGTGAGGCCCTCCACAACTTAGTGAGACCCTGTTTCAAAATAAAGAATAAAAAATAGGGCTGAGGATATAGCTCGGAGGTAGAATGTCCCTGGGTTCAGTTCCCAGTTCTGCAAAAAACAAACAAAAACAGAAACAGAAAAGCTTGTTGCTGCCTTTAAAAACAAAATAGCATCTCCATGGACTAGAATAGAACACAAACATAAAACATTACCAAAGCTGAAGGCATGGACTTGTAGGCACCCTACTAGAGGAGGCCTGGAACCAAGCTCATTTGTGGTGAAATAGCTACTCAATTTACAAGTCCACACCTTTTTTATTTCTTTCTTTCTCATTGCTTAGAATGTTGTCCCTTACTTTTCCATATCAATGAAAAACTACCTTTTTTTTTTTTAAAGTCCAGCTCGAGTCTTATTGCTTAGAATGGAGCATTTCATGCTGTTGACATGAACCCCTTTCCTTATGAATTACACATGACACTATAGCCTATACACTAATTTGTCTCCTTAATTACAAATTTCTTGTGATAAATAGGCTTATAGTTTTCTTGGTTCCACAAAGTATTTTAAAAACTTTTTCTAGTTCCCACTCCAGTCTTTGCCAGAATCCAACATATATTTACTATTTAAAACTAAGTTTATTATTAGTTAATTTTCTGTTACTAATATAATACCACAGACTAAGTTATAAAGAAAAAAGGTTTATTTGGCTCATGATTCTGGAGATGTGAGGTTGGGTGGCCTCATTTGGAGATAGTCTTCTTGCTGTCAGAGTCCTGCATGACACAAGCCATCACCTGGCAAGAGGCCAGGCCTGTGCATGTGTATATGTGTCCTCTGATCTTGCTTTGTCTTTGTATAAAGCCACCAGGATTAAATATTGGAGCTGCACCCTAATGACTTTAATCCTGATTACCTGTCAACAGCCTCACCTCTAAATACTATAATAGGGTTCATTTTCCACCCTCTTAATATCTCATGAAGGGGATTAAATTTCAGCACATGGAACCTTAGGGATCACACAGACATCCCATTCAACTTATAGCAACTGAGAACCAGATACAGCAATTTCAAAGAAGGAACTTGGCAAACTAGAACCATAGTAGAGAGTTATCCTTAAACAAATATTATAAACAAGTGTTTATGAGAGAATATCAATTTAGTCCCCATTCTGCTACCAGAGAGAAGGAGGAATTGCCTTATAAATCATCAACTCTGTGTTGTAATAAAAAGGAACAGCATGAAAATGTTCCCACTGACACATATGGTTTGATTCATGAAATAATTTCTGTATACCTCTTAAGCTACCGACTGACTCCCCAATGTAAATCTTTTTGGAGATTCTACAAAGGACTGGCCAATCACAGAGATAGAAATTTTTAAAAAGATTTTATAAACCAATTGTTCAAGATTTAAACAAGAAATCTCTCATGCATGTAAAAGCAAGTGACATACAGGCAATACTCTACAAACAAAGTCTAAGGAACTTTGGTGATTGCATTGAATGCTACCAGGCTATATGGCTTTCCCAGTCATTAATTTTACAAGCCTTCACCAATCAATAGGCTGGTCTGTTACCAAATAAATGACTGGTGTTAAACTGTAGCAAGAAAAGGAGAAACTACTTTCACTCAGGTATTCACTAAGCATAAACAGAGACCAGAACTATACCCATAATTGAGTTGCCTAATGATTATTATTTGGAAAAAAACATAAACTACTCAGAAGTAACAAAGGTAGTGATTGGCACTCAAGAAAGAACCTTAATTCTTTTAAGCAGTAAACCTCAAGGCTACATAGTAAATTCTTCTTTAGAAGAAATCTAATCTAATTAGAAGAATTTATGTCTAACTTCAAACCAACGACATTTGGAAATATTACTAGTTAGCAGTACAAGTGTGATATTCTCTGACAAGGGGCAAAGCAGCGTTCTCTCAATCCAGAGATCTAGTTGTAATTGAGATATTATTGTTCTTCAATATAGACGTCTTATTTGGTAAAATACACAAAAAAATGATTCTCATATCCTTTATCCTTCATTAGTAAAAATAAATATTTTAGATTTTGTTTCTAAATAAAAAAACTGATAAATGATGCACTCCCTTTCCCACCAACCAAATCAACATTCTGGAAGTGATCCATGTAATGAGAACAGAATGAAGAAAATTGCCTTGGGACCTGGATGGTTGAAAAGAACAAAGAGAAGTTAAAAGGGTCATATCCTTCTCTATTAGTAAGTAATTTCCTCACTATGAAACTAGCATTTAAACAACATGCCCAGATGCTCTTCTTTGGTTTCTGTGATACTGCCTAATCAAGATGCTCTTCCCACTTTGAGAAGTTCCTCTTTTATCTCATACATGGATCTCTCTGTTCTCTTGTGGTCACTTCCTTTCCTCATATCTTCAGAAGTCTGCTTTTTCCTAGCTAAGAAATCTATTTCATGGCAAAATCATATCATCTGTTTGAGTGATGATTCACAAAGTACAGTGCACATCTGGCAAATAAAAATGTCTATCAGAAATGTCTCATATTTTTGTCCCATCTTATGCTCCTGATACTCCTTGATATATTTAAATCTCCTAAAATGCTCTCCAGGGGTTCATCTCAAACTTTTGCTTCACAAAAGAGGAGGTATTTAATGGAGTGACCATGGGCTTTGGAGTGAAAGGGATCTAGGGTCAAATTCTAGGAATTACTGATCAGCTGTGGTCTTGAGCCCCTTAGCCTCTCTGAGCTTTGTTTTCTCACAAAGTGAGAAGAATGTCAGTTGTTAGACTCTTTCATTGTCTCCATGTGCTATTTCGTGCTTTGTTTCTCTGCCAGCCATATCCATATCCTACACAGGATATTGATTTTCTGACCTCTGTCTCTGTCTGGGGAACAATTCCCACACATGAGAAACTCCTTCTTTTCTGTTTTTGCCAAAAAGAAAAGTTATCTGACCACTAAATGGACTCTTGGCTCCAGATTTGACTATCTTCACTTTCTTGAGGTCTTGTTTGGGTCATAGTATTAACTACTGCTACTACTGAGAATGAAAACTCTACTTGGTACTTCTCCTTAGCCATATTCTTTCTGGATTGGGCCAGCCAGATCAACATTTATTAAGACAGACAGCTTTCAGATAGCTGTACTTGGATCTTTTTAATCTCATGCATTCACTTCTTGCACAGAGGGATCATCTTCTCTTTTTCCACTTGGCTTCCAAATCAGCCCTAAGTAGCAACTGCACAAGTCTCTGATGCTTTCAGCTACCATGTAAAAATCCTACTTATAATAGAAAACACAACAATCATCTAACTTTATTTTCAGTTCCAATTAGGTTGTTTTTGAACTCTTGTCTCACCAAGCCCACAGCACTTCATATATTCATATATCCTCATGCTCACCTGCAGCCCTTAATCAGCAGAACCAATCAAGTTTTCCTGTACTTGCTTTGCACTTACATAGACACATGGACTCTTTCAGATTTGAACAATTTCTCTCCATATTTGTTTTCCACCTGGGTTATTTGCTTTCATGTACCATGTGATTTTCTTCTATTTCTCAATATGGGAACTTCCTAGTGAAGCTTTTCAGTTTGGTTCCTTCCTGATTCTTCATACTCATTCCTTATACTTGCCACCTGTCATTAGCATACTGTTATTCCTTTGTGTTGTCATTATATATATGATATAGTAAGATAAAAGGAATATCAATACATTATTGTTGGATCAAGGAATATATATATGTATCATACATATATACATACATATATATATATATATGTATCATACATATATACATATATTCCTTGATCCAACAATAGTGTGTTATTTGAAAGGTTAATATGTAGGTTAAGAGAGTTAACATGTGAGAAACTCTAGGCTGGATAGCTTGGCACATGGTAATAAACATTAGTTTCCTTTCTTCTCTCCTGATGGAGAGAGATAGTCTTTCCTACCTTTGAGATTTATAGATGGTTTTTTCATTTATTTCTTGATGGCAATTCAGTTATCTTAGTTTATCTTATATTTGCTTATTTAAGTACTTAATTATACATTTAAAAAAATTGATTATGCATTCCCCATACATTATATTATCACAGAAGTCTAGCACATGTTATAGCCTTCCACACATGCTTATTAATTTGAAATGCTTTATTCACTCTTATAGAGAATGCTTCAGTTCAACAAAATACTTGTATAAATGGATTTCTGTAGAATGACTTACATCATGACAAGTGCCCTGATTTACCAAGCCATTCTTAAACTCTGGGAAACACGGGTAGCCTACCTAATGCTGTTTTTATTATATTCTTGACATTTGGATCTAATTAACAACCCATCAAAATTATTGTAATTTATTTAATGTAGCTACTTTTACTTATCTGTTCATTTAACATAAACATAGTCAAATGCCCCTAATTTGAGTAAGTTGGAAGGAAAGCTAATTAAATTGATGCAGACTTGCTTTAATCTCTTTAAGAACATATTATAACTTCTACTATTATAACTACCCAGACACTGCCTTGTGCAGTTTTAATTAATAGATAAGGATGATCTCTAATTAGCTCATCAAAATACTCATCTGAACAGTGTCAGCTCTATACATAATGCAATTACACTGTTTGTAAGTAAATAGATACTTCTAAAACACTTAAAGACCAGTTTGTATTTGTAGGAAAGTAGAGGTGCCCTCAACCTTTTTCATTGTGTGTTTAAATTATCTAGCCAGCTTCTCTCTTTTTAAGAGAGAAAACAAAGAAAGAAAAAGTAATCCAATAGGTTTGGTTATCTCAGTCAACACTCTCTAGTCATTTCCAAATTAATGTATTTCAAATTAATGTGGTTCTTGAATTGATATCATGGATAAGATAACTGTATAGTATTACAGAATTATAGAAATCAGAATAAACCTTACTCTTAGATCATTTATTCTAACTATCTCATTTCATAGACAAAGAAGACATTGATTTACTACATAATTTCGATGGTTATTGGATGAATCAGATATTTCTTTCTATTTGTGTATATCTGAGTCTTAATTGTCCTTTGTTCATTTGTTAAAATAAATGAGGAGAGGGGGAGAGGGAGGGAGGGAGGAAGGGAGGAAGAATATAAAAAAGTGTGAAAATAAAAATACATTTTAAGATTAAAGAAAAAAAATAATATTTATTATTTTAATACAGGGACCCCAGGCAATCTTACATTGAAAGAACTTTCTAATTCATGCATTGCATTAAAGAGGGATATTGTAGGGTACTGCTATTCTTTACTTATATTTGTGGTCCTGGGGATTGAACCCAGGAGCATTCTACCTCTGAGCTATACCCCCAGCCCTTTTTATTTTTTGTTTTGAAACAGTGTCTTGCTAGGTTGCTAAAAGGCGGGGGGGGGGGGGGGGGGGGGGGGGGGGGGGGGGGGGGGGGGGGGGAGGAGAGGAGAGGGTAAGCTGACTTCCTGTAAGAGGAAATATGCAGGACCTAAATCCTTAAGGTTAAACCAGAGTTAGCCTGGCATTATCAACCACAATGAAGGAGATGCCAGTTGAATGATATCCCATGGAATTTAGTCAATCTATCTGGTCTGGGATAACTTCTCCCTCACTGGGCAGTGAGGGCTTCTTCCATTTAAAGATGAATAATAACATTGCAGACAGAACATTATTCAAACAATTCTTTCCACCTTGGGTTCCCAAGTGGTCACAACTTTGCCTATTTGGGATTCTTTTTTTAAGCAAAGCTTTCAAATTCAAATAACTTGAGGGATTCTTATGATTAGAGTTGACTAATTAGTGGTTAAAGACCTATCACCAAAAATCAGATACTTCAAATATCTAAATTTCACGAATATCTAGAAATGGACAGCTCTATATTCATGGTTAGGATTAATGTCTTCAAAAGCCCAGGAGATCATTGCTGAGAAATAAAATGTATATAAAATATTATGAGAGAAAAACAGAATTTTGTGTTTATTTGTATGAGTAAGATATCTGCCTGTTATAATTTCTTTCTCTGTCCATATGTTTCTCCCTTTTGCTTTTCCAGTTAGTGATTTCCTGAATGTTCTTTTCTGAGACTTTTGAGGAATTTAGAGATTGGCATCTGAAGAGTGATCCTAAGTGATTTTACATTTTACACTTCTTGCTGTATGAATATCATGGAACAGTTGTCTATGTATACTTTTTTATGGGACATTAAATGTTATTTTGGATTCTAGCCTAGATAGTCAGAAAGGTTGAGAAATTTTATTATGATGAGTTTTTGTGTCTTTCTGCTTTGATAAGACATTTATTAGATTGCATTTCACTGGCTTTGCATGGTTAATACTTCCCTATATTTTTATTACTTCTCTGTAAAATACTCATATTCATGTCACATGTCAGCTAAGAACTAGAATTTTTGAAGATTTTCTTTTTATCATCTTCTAGGTATGATCTTTTTCCAGTCACATTTCTGATAGCTCCTCCTTCCCTCTGTTTCTAATCACTAGTATAAGCTCATAGCTCAAACATCATCAAGAAGGTGATCAGTAGTAGTCACTGATAAATGTCAAGAAATGAAGAAAATCAATGTAAAAGACTCAGCCTTAAAAAGCAACCAGGATTTGGCCTCTCATTTAAAACCTTCTGTGACCCTGTGGCATTATCACAGTTCATTCCATTTGATGTCTTCACAACTTTCAACTATTCTAACCATCAAACTCCTCTGTTCCTTCTGACTTTCAGAGCTTACTCTTGATCCTACTTAGTTTTGAAGTATGAGTGTATTGACATATATTGATAACATGAGTCATACATGTCTTCTCCAAATAAAAAGGAAGGCACAGTAAAACGATGATGGATTTGGGACTGCCTAAGGACTCAGAAATCATCCTGACCAACTTCTTAAAAGCATCAACCTGAGATAGTTCAGTTATTTGTCTCAGGATACAGAGACTTTTGCCAGCTGGTTGCATAACACAAATTGGCATTTTGTCTAGTATTCATTCAGCTATGTTTCAGTGATTCTATATCAGTACATTCAATGAAACAAGAATATACCATTGATTCTATGTGCCATTGATCAATAATAGAGCATTGTAAAACACCACCAGCCTATATGTCCACACATATGTATATTCACATTTTCTCTCCTAGAACACCTTACAGTTAGGTACTGGGGTCAGGTAGACAAATATGTAACCTATGTTGGTTATCTCTAATGGATAAAGGCATTTTTTTTCCCTGGTGACTTTATATATGACTTCAACATCTGTCCCAACATAGCTCTCTAGGCATCCACTATTTATCTTTGAAAATTGTCATGCATATTGTAACCTATTTGCCACCCAAGGATTTGTAGTTTTATTAAAGAATTAGCTTCTATAGACAAAGGAACATAATTATTCTAATAGTACTACTAATAACAGATACCCTTTATTACTTTTACATTCTAAACATATAATTATTGAAGCAAAATTGTTTATATGTGAATTATTGAGCATCAACTCAGTGTATTTTGAATCGTAGGACACGTGGGTCCCTATTATATCCACTGTGCTGAGTGCTCTAGAAGTGACTAGGAACTTCACTCCCTCAATTTGGTTTTTGACCTGCTCTGTGTTCAGGTCATGTCATGCATCACAAAAGACTTGCAACTTTTGAGTTTTATCCAGAATCTCTACATTAGAATAAATCACTCAGGCCTTGTTTGGTTAATTGTTTCTTTTGAAAAAATGTATTATTTTCCTAGCTGTTGTAAGGACTGGTGGGGGGGGGGTAATGAAAAAGACCCTTTAGACTTAGACTGGTATTGGAGTGTGACGTGAGAGAAAGGATGCACTCAGCTGAGTTTAAAAGTTGAAAGGTAGAATCTGTAAACAGGACAAGTGGAAGCAGAGAGGTAGAGAGGCTTATAGGCTTTGGTGATTGTGTAAGTCTTGGGGAACACAATGATATATATGTGGTATGTAATGGTATGTTTATTGGAATCTAGCAACTATTGTCATCACTGGGACCACCAAAAAAACTAAGTGTTCAGGACTTAACTTTCTCTAAATTTGAGGGAAAAGAGTGAGAGGCAGAGAGAAGGGAAGCTAAATGTGGGATGCTAACAGGAAACATTTTACAAAACGGCTTCTTCTTGAATGGCAATTGAATTAACTCATTGTCATCAAGCTTTAAGTGAATGAGTTCTTGCAGTTGGCAAAATTGAATAGGAAATGCTTTAATTTTGTTCTGGCTGTGGTCCAACAACGAGAGAGTCTTTTCATGTGTGGAATTACAGAGCTGAACTGCATGACTCTGGGTGAACTCAGCAGAGGCTAAGCTCCACAGAGGAGGGTCACTGCTTGCTAATGGCAACTGGGTGAAAGAAGTGACTGAAAGCTTGGAAAATCTGCCATCAGCAAGTGGTACATGGACCAACTATCTTTGTCCCCTAGTACTAGATGAAAATCTGGGTCAACAGTAACTACTTTCATTAATTTATAGAGAATTTTTTTAATTCAAATTGTGTGTTATTAGTGCCTTTAGCCAAAAAGCTTGTGATCATTATTTGCAGTGGTAAAACTCTCAAATGTTACCTATTCAGTGATAGTTTTGGCTGGAACTAGGGGTCAGAAAACTCTTGATAAGTATATTTGAAGAAAGAGAATCTTTTTTAAAGGCAAATGTTCTTCTGAGCCATATTTTCACTGTATTTTTTATACCTTTACAAATCAATTAAGACCTAGGTCAGATTCTTTTTTGCAGCCAAATTTGATTATTTAGGATCTGATGTATGACTCAGAATTCTCACCAGGATTACAACTGGAGGACTGGTTGTCTCAGAAAGGACTAATTGCAGGGTTTTTTTGTTTTGTACTGAGGATTGAACCCAGGCAATTCTATCTCTGAGATAAACACACACACACACACACACACACACACACACACACACACAAACACAGCCCTTTTTATTTATTTATTTTTTTAAACAGAGTCTCATTAATTTGCTTAGGGTCTCCCTAAATTGCTGAGACTGGCCTCCAGCTTGCAATCTTCCTTTCTCAGCATCTCAAGTACTGGAATTACAAGTGTGCACCAGTACACCCAATAACCCAATATTCATTGCATTTTTAAGAAGGATGTGTGGGGATGTGGGAGGATGCAGTGATTTCACAGAGGCAACAAAGAATTTTTTTTCCCAGAAGGTATGTAGTTCAGTAGGGGTTCAGAGGAAAAGGAAAGAAAATATAGTTTTATTCCTTTAATCTTTTCCTATTGGATATTTTAAAGTTTCTGAGTGTTTTACTCTAGGGGCATTTATTCTCTGTTTAAAAGGAAACTGGGTTGTTTGTTATGTGCCCCTTTAGTGGCTTGACCACATTGAGATTTGAACCATCCTTACTTATATTTTACTTTAGAAACCACTACACAAGTTCCCTAGTAATGCAGCTTTTATATTTTTCCATTTGCTTTTATTCTCTCTCCATTTTCTCATGGACACTCTGCTACAAAGGCCATTTCCAAATTAAGTGCTGAGTGTTGGATACTCAGGATGATGGATCTCCATTTGGGGAAATTCACTAAGTTTTGTGGTGAGAAATAGATTTTCACATGACTCTCATGCTAGAGAGTCAGTGACTCACCAAGGAAGGAAACAATTAACATGGAACATCTGTTTGATTCAGGAATTCCTACTGTGGGGAACTGTGGAATCTAAGCAGCAATGTGCGGTTGGTGGTTGGTTTTGCACATATTTAGGCTAGAGAATTGTAAAGTAGCTACAGTGGCACACTGGATCTGGCTAGCAATCATGAACTGTGCCCATCTTTCCCTAATTCTGACTTCAGTAATACCATGTTGGTGGCTTGATAAGTCACGGTTGCAATCCTTATACCACAAAAGGGGAAAATAGTTGCCTTTCATTTTGATACAGAGGCAGTTATTAAACATTTGCCAACACCATGGTTTAGTATATGCAAAACCTCAATTAAAAGAGAAACTTGTTGTCGAGGGCAAGGGTTCTTACCTTATGGTTCCTGCAACTGCAGTATTAGCATCACTTAGGAGCATGTTAGAAATGCAAATTTTCTGACTTTACCCTTAGTCTACCGCCTCACCCTCTTAACCAGCTCCTCCTCTTTGATGAATCTGATAGATGCTAAAGTATGATATTCAATGCTCTAAGGGTAAATGATTGAGGAAGAATAAACTATGTTTAATTAACTGTATGATGACTATAATTGAATGATTGATTACCTCACCTGTCCCACTGCTCTTATCCAAGCTTTCAGAGGGGACTTGCTAAATGGGATTGCTATTTATAGGCTCCACAGAACTGGTGGTGGGGAAGTTTCAAAACTGTATCATCTCCAGAGTTCAGAGCAGATGGAAACATACCAGTCATTATCCAATGCGCAAGTTCTTCAACTGAAACTTTAGGGCTAAAGGCAAGTGATATCTGCATACACCCGGTAGCTACTGGACTACCAATATTCTTAGCTGGCTTAGGAATCCAAATTCCATGAGGGCTCAACCTGGCCAACAGGATGGATACAAAGCCTAGAGCTCCTGAGAAAATTGACTAAAAGAATTTTCCCTTAGCCTTCCTGAGGTAAGCGGTCAAGGAGCAAGGAGGGAACAATTAATAATTTCTTATTATCTAACAATCGAGATAACAGTCTCTGATCCGAGGAAAAAGTTCTTTTGTCTATTTGGAGCAGCCAACAGGAAAGGAGCAGGGAGGCAGGGCTCAGCTCCAAAGCAGGTAGCTGAAACAGGACTTTTCCCCAGCCACAATGGGGAACACTGAAATCACAGCCAAAACTAGTGTTCCGTCCAGTCCAAGCAGTCAGAGCCAGAGGGGCAAAGACCATGCACACGACCTCAACCCCCCAACCCCTGCCCACCCCAGCCGACACTAGGGGAGCAGCACAATGTGGCCCAGGTAAGGAAGACACTCCCCTGAGCATGATGCCCACCTTACCCCCTGCCCAGGTGGGAGTCCCCAGAAGCAGCCCCAGTCTGGGGCAGCACTCCCCAGGTCCCAATCCTTATAGCTGAACCTCGCTCCCCTGGCTGTGCCATCTGAACCCTTCCAGCAGGCAAAAGCTCCTAGAGAGAGAGACCCTGTGCAGAGAGACCCCTCTCCCCCATCTTTCCAACTAGTTCCACAGAAATAGACACGCCTGGTGCTGGCGCCCCTGGGATCCCTCCCCCTCCCGTGGTTCTGGTGTCCTCTGAAACTGCTTGAACCAACTGGGGACCCAGGCACAGTGTGGAGTTTCCCCTCCCTCCACCACCAATCAGGTCCCAGCAGAAGCAGAGTTGGCTGGAACTCGGCACTATCTGGGCTGAAAGGACCATTGAAGAGCTCCATTCCCTCCAGACGGCAACCAAGGAAGCTAGGGTGGCCCTGACACCTGTTCTCAAGGCCAAGCTAGGAACCCTTTCCTCTTGAAGACCCAGCACCAGTGTCCATCTGCCTTGAGTGGTGCTGAGCACAGTTCTACTTCCCCCTTGCTGCACAGCTCTGGAGTCCAGCCCACACAGACCAGATCTCAAACTGCATCTAGGAGCTGATACTGGCAAGCATCACCACTGGCAGGGTCTAGCTACAGCTGTGAAGTCAATGTCAACAGACTGGCTTCGACCAGGAAGCACCTCCCAACTGCCAGAGGTAGTGTGGGGAGAAGCATCAGGAGGACCCCAGACCCAGAGGCACCATTGGCCAGGAACTACTAGCAGGATCTCCTTGCAAAACAGTACAGCTTCTACTGTATACCCAGTGGCAGCAGCATGAGATCAAGCTACAAGGGGACTCATATAGGTTGCTGAGCAACTAAGGACCACCACACCAACAAGGCCAACCCCTCCACTTACCCTGCACTGATGGGTCTGTGTAGTCTGGATTGTGTCTCTAGTTCCTCTTAACTAGCACTCCCCTCGTAAACATAACAGAGGGGAGAACTTATTATAAGCACAGACCTCAAAGTTACTCTTAGATCAGACAATCAGTATCACAGGGTCTACAGACAGGCACTGGATCTTCTCCCCCCCCCTCCCAATATAATACCAAAGCTACCTGGTGCAAGAAAGAATTAACAAACCTTAAACTGAACCAGAAAGGAGTTTAGAAAAGATTCAAATGATCTCAAAATGACCCACCTAGACCTAGCTTGCTAAAGGACAAAGGAAACAGATTTTATCAAGAAGAACAGAAGCCCTTAACCATTCAAAACAGAAGAGGATTCCTTCCTTGATATTTCAGTACTAACAAAATTAGTCTCCACTTTAGGTATAAAATTTAAAACATATATATTTTCTTTAAAATCTTTTTCATTAATTAAAAAAAATTAACCCTTTAATTTTTTTCTATTTTTTACTTTTTATTTTCCATTCTAATACTTATTTTTATTTCTTTGATGTTGGTATTTGGGGGTCTCTCTTGTGGTTTCACTATTTTGTTTGTTAGTTCGACCTTTTCCTTCTCTTCCCCTTGCTTTTACTTTTATCTAATGTCCATTTTTAATTCACTTAGTTTGGTTTTGCATTTTAGTCATTTTTCTGTTTATGTGCTACTAGCTTTGTTTGGGGTTTCATTTATGTCTAAATTAGCCATTCTTTCATGTGGATGTGTCCTTCTATAGGTTAGTCTACAGTCTGGTTCCATCTGAGTCTTCACATTTTTTCTATCTCTTCTCTTCTCAAGCACTTGTTTCCTTATTGGTGACACCATAGTCATTTTCCTCTTTTCTTCTGATTTTTCTCTTTTGAACTGTCTCTGTTCAACTATCTTCTCCCTAATTCTCATTTGCAAAATAATAGGGTCTCTCCAGATATAAACATCCTAATGTGGAGTGAAAACTCTGAACTCCAAAGACAGGACTTTAAGAAATAATGTACTCTGCTGCCAGTTCTGCTGAATAGGCCAGAGGACAACCCACCAAATCCCATTCATACACTCCCAGTATACCAACAGCAATCACTGGGAAAGAGGGACATCTCCCTATATATTGGAAAGAAGTCTGAAAAAAAGAGGGTCCTTTAGACAGCACTGCCTGTATCAACAAAACAGAAAAATTAAAGACAATCCACCTTCCTGAATACAAAATAAATCCTGATTAGCTCCCACTACAGCCTAGAGGAGGTAACCAGGCAAAGACACGGAAATGTTGCAGTCACGCCAGACAATATACCTACTTAGGGAGGCAGTGAGGGATGAGTTTAAACACCTGATTATAAGAAGCAGACAATTGGAAGTTAATTCATATTCCATCTTAGGTCTCTAAGATCCCTGAAAATATGGGAGAAAGTCAATTAAAAATTACAATCAATCCTCACAATCCTGTAACAATGGAACTCACTGAAACAGAGGTGCAGAGGATGCCAAATGGAGAATTCAGAATTTTGATTTTTCAATATGACCAATGATCTCAAGAAGGAAATCAGTAAAAACATTCAGGATATAAAGAACTATGTCAATAAAAAAGTAACAGAAACCCTGAATGAAATGAAAGAGTCAATAAACTATTCTATTGGAGACATCACTAACGGACTAGTCCAAGTGGAAAACAGGGTCTCAGCCTTAGAGGACAGTACATTAAAAACTTAAAAATAGTCATGAATTTAGAAAAAAACAACAGCACATGTAGAACATTCAACAACTATGGGATAAAATAAAAAAAACAAACATAAGAGTAACTGGCATTGAAAAATGCATAGAGGCCCAGACAAAGGGAATTAAGAATCTTGTCACAGAAAAGTTTCCAAACTTGGATCAAGATGAAGACATCCATGTACAGGAGACATTCAGAACCCCAATTAGACAAGACCAAAGAAAATCATCCCCACACCTCAATAATCAAAATGTGCAACATTGAGGCTAAGGAGAGAATTCTAAATAGTGAAGAGCAAAAAAACCAGCTGACATTTAGAGGTAAAAGGATAAGAATCACTCCAAATTTCTCAACCCAATATTGAAAACCAGAAGAGCATGTAGTGATGAACTTCAAGCCCTTGGAGAAACCAACTTCCAAGCAAGACTGCTCTATCCATCAAAACTATCCTTCAAAATTGATGAATAAACAAAAACTTTCCAAGATAAGCAGAAGCTAAATGAATTCATGACATCCAAGCCAACACTTGAGAAAACACTCAAAGAAATAAACCACAAGCCGGGCATGGTGGCTCATGCTTGTAATCCCAGCATTCGGGAGGCTGAGACCGGAGGATCCGGGTTCGTGGCCAGCCTCAGCTACCTAGTGAGGCACTCTGCAACTTAGTGAGACCCTGTTTCAAAATAAAGAATAAAAAATAGGGCTGGGGGTATAGCTTGGAGGTAGAATGCCCCTGAGTTCAATCCCCAGTACCGCAAAAAAAAAAAAAAAAAAAAAAAAAAAAAAAAAAAAAAAAAAAAAAAAGAAAAAGAAATAAACCACAGAGAAGAAATTAAAAATAACCATTGGAACCAAAGAAGGAATGAATACCATCGAATGAATAGCTAAACAAAAGAGAATTAATATCACCTCAAATAAAAAACTTAATTCAAAGTGACAGGAAATAAAAATTACCTCTCCATAATAATACAGAATATCAATGGTCTCAAGTCCCCAGTTAAAAGACATTGACTAGCAAATTGGATTAAACATCATAAAACTACTATATGCTGCTTGCAAGAAACACACGTTATAGGGAGAGAGATTCACCAGCTGAAGGTTAAAGGGTAGAAAAAAATATTCCATGTAAACAGAGACCAGAGGCAAGCAGGGTGGCACTCTCATATTTGACACAGCTAACTTTAAGCCAAAACTTGTTTGAAGAGACAAAGATGGTCACTTCTTACTCATAAAAGGAACCATCCAAACTGAAGTCATAACCATATTAAATATAGTCCCTAATATTGGTGTACCTACCTATATAAAACAAACTTTCCTTGACTTGAAGACCTAAATAGGACCCAATTCATTAATCCTAGGATACTTCATCATACAATTAGATCATTGGTCATCTAGACAAAATATTGGTAAAGATATTGCAGACCTAAAGAACACTATATACCAGTTGAACCTAAATGACATTATCAGAATATTCCATCCCCAAACAACTGAATATAGATTATTCTGAGCAGCCCATGGAAGCCTCTCCAAAATAGACAATATTCTAGGCCACAAAACAAGCACCAACAAATTAAAATCTTAATATAATTCCCTGTGAAATTGAATGCTATATCACTAAATGAAGATGGATCAGAGAAAAAATAAGGGGAAACATTTTTAAAAATCCTAGAATCAAATGAAAATAGACCCATAACATATCGAAATCTGTGAGACACTCTGAAGGTGGTGTTAAGAAGAAAATGTATAGCATTAAGTACCCATATAAGAAAAAAAGAAAGACTCCAAGTAAACAATCTAATGTTACACCTCCAGTCCCTTGAAAAACAAAAACAAAGTAAGCCTAAAGTCAGTAGGAAGCAGGAAATAATCAAAATCAGAGCAGAAATATGTCACCTTCCTCTAGGTTTTCTATTACAGTGGAATATAAGTTTTCAAAATAGTTTATAATAATGTTTTGGATTTCCATATTACCAAAATCAGAGCAGAAATTAATGAAATAGAAAAAAAAACTCAGAAGAGCAATAAAACAAAAAGCTGATTTAAAAAAAAATAAGATGGACAAACCCTTAGCCAACCTAACAAAAAGAAAGAAAAAACAGGCCCAAATCTCAAGGATAAGAGATGAGAATGGAGATGTCACCACCATGGTGGTAATATGGAAATCCAAAACATTATTATAAACTATTTTGAAAACTTATATTCCACTGTAATAGAAAACCTAGAGGAAGGTGACATATTCATAGACACATGCAACTTACCCAAATTGGACCAAGAGGACAGAGAAAACCTAAACAGACCAATAGGTAGCAAAGAGATCTAAATTACAATAAAAGGACTCCCATTAAAGAAAAGTCCAGTCCTAGATAGATTCTCAGCTGAATTCTACAAACCTTAATAAAAGAACTAAGTCCAATGCTCCTTGATTTATTCTGTGAAATAGGAGGGGGGAAAAAAAAGGAAAACTACCAAGCTCATTCTATGAAGACAGTATCACCTTAATCCCCAAACCAAATAAAGAGAAAATAAAATTACAGGCCAATATCATTGATGACCATAGATGCAAAAATTTTCAACAAAATATTAGCAATTTGCATACAAAACTACAAGAAAACAGTTCATGACCAAGTAGGCTTCACTGAAAGGATGCAAGGCTGGTTCAGCATATACAAATCAATAAATGGCATTGACCACATTAATATATATAAGTACAAAAATTACATGATTTTCTTAAATAGATACAGAAAAAGCATTTGACAAAATCCAACACCCTTTCATAATAAAAGTGCTGAGGAAATTAGTAATAGAAGGAGCCTACCTCAATGTCATAAAGGCTACATATAATAAACTCAAAGCCAGCATCATTATGAATGGGGAAAAACTAACAGAATTATCCCTAAGATCAGGAACATGACAAGGATGTCCACTGTCACCACTCCTGGTCAACATAGTGCTCAAAATGCTAGCCTCAATGATAAGACAGGAGAAAGGAATCAAAGGAATACAAATAGAGAATCAAGAACTATAATTACTGAAACTATCTTTGTTTGCTAATGACATGATCCTTTACTTAGAAGATAAAAAAAATCAACCAGAAGACTTCTAAAATCAGTAAATTAGCAGAATATAAAATTAACTATGAAAATCATTCCTTTACACTCATCATAAATCCACTGAAAGAGAAATTCAGAAAACAATTCTATTCACAATAACATCAAAAAGGATAAAATACTTAGGAATAAATTTAACCAAGGAGGTGAAAGACCTCTACAGTGAAAATTGTAAATCACTAAAGAAAGAAACTGAAGAATATTGTAGAATATGAAAAGACCTCTCATGTTCTTGGATAGGCGAAATAAATATAATCAAAATGGCCATCCTATGGCATTGAATCTTAAGTGATCTACACATTCAATGCAATCTCTATTAAAATATCACTGTCATTTTTCATAGACCTAGAGAAATCAATTATAAAACTCATAAAAAAGACGAAGAATAGCCAAATCAATTCTTAGCAATAAGAACCATATCAGAGGCATCACAATACCTGACTTCAAATTATACTACAAAGTGATAGGAGTAAAAAGAGCATGGTACTGGCACAAAACAGACACATAGATCAATGGAACATAATAGAAGACTCAGAACCAAAGCCCCATATCTATTACCAGTTTTTTTTTTTTTTTTTTTTTTTTTGATAAAGGTGCCAAAGATGTACACTGGAGAAAGAGCCCTTTCAACAAATGCTGATGGGAAAACTAGATATACATATATAGAAAAATGGAATTAAACCCTAACCTCTCACCCTGCACAAGTCAACTCAAGATGGTTCAAAGACCTAGAAATTGGACCAGAAACCTTTAAACTGCTAGAAAAGAGCACAGGACCAACATTCCAACATATAGGTACAGGTAGAAACTTCCTCAATAAGACCCCAACCTCAGGAATTTAAAACAAGAATTAATGATTGGGATAGCATTAAATTAAAAAGTTTCTATGCAGCAAAGGAAACCATCGAGAATCTACAAAAAGGGAGAAGATACTCACCACCAACCCATCTGACAAACATTTAATATCTAGAATATACAAAGAGCTTAAAAAGCTGTCTACTAAATAAACAAGTAGCTCAATACAAAAAAAATGAGCATCCAAACTGAGTAGACTCTTTTCAAAAGAAGAAATACAAATGGTCAAAAAATATATGAAAAAATGTTCAACATCTTTAATAATCAGTGAAATGCAATTTAAAATTGCACTGAGATTTTAACTCCAGCTAGAATGGTAATTATCAAGAACACAAACAACAATAAATGCTGGCGAGGATGTGGGGAAGTAGGAACTCTCCTACACTGTCGGTGGGATTGCTAACTAGTACAGCTGCTATGGAGATCAGTGTGGTGGTTTCTCAGAACTATCATATGATCCAATAATAGCACTCCTGTCCATCTTCGCAAAGGAAATGAAACCAGAATAGTATAATTCTACTTGCACATCCATGTTCATAGCAGCACAATTTACCATAGCCAAATTATGGAGCCAGTCTATGTGTCCATGTCCATCAACAGATAATGGATCACGAAACTTTGGTATATATACACAATGGAATTTTACTCCATTAAAGCAGAATAAAATCACTCCATTTTAAGGTGGAACCTTGAGAATATTATACTGAGTATAGCCAGTCTCAAAACATGAGTGTCTCTCTCTCTCTCTCTCTCTCTCTCTCTCTCTCTCTGTCTCTCTCTCTCTCTATATATATATATATATTTTTTTTTTTTTTTTCTCTGATATGTGGAAGTGGAAGCTAGAGAAATATTTGGATATAAGGGCAACTTCAGAGAGATGAGCAGAGACTTCAGGGGAGTGACTGAGGGGGATAAGGGAAGGGGGGGCAAAGTCATAAATAATTCGGTAATAGAAATAATGCTATGAATATATACAAAACTACCAATTCCAATATCTAAGACATGTGTGGGGTGGGGAGAGGGAAGCTGAAGGAGGGGAGATTACAGCAATAGCAGTGTATATGTTTTTTTCTTATACTCTGTACCCCAATATGATGTAAAATTACAATGCACCAAAGACAACAAAAAAAATCCAAATTCCCTGGAAAATTTGTTCAAACAGAGATTGTTGGACCCCAGCCCCAGCATTTCTGATTCTACCTGATAATTTGCATTTGCAAGCAAGTTCCAAGGTGATAGTGTTGCTGCTGGTCCAGGAACCTCTCTTGGAAAGCCATTGCTCTGGAACATCCTTGAATCATCTGCTTTTGTGTGAGTTTCTGCTTCTTGGCTTTTTGTTCTCTTCAGTTCTACATTTAGCCTGACTGTGATTTCTCCTCCTAGAGAGTACAGCCCACATCATGTGGGGCATGATTTTGAATGTGCAGGAGCCTGCTGAGACCTTCATTTCCTGTCAAGATATTGTTCAGAGTCATAATGCACTCTGTCATTTTTTTTTTCATTCTCAAACTAAGTTTTTGTAGCCTTGGCAATTTGCTGTTATGTCAGATGAAACTCGGCTGCTTCTGCATTGCAGTGTTTATGGCCTCCTGATTCACACAATTCACTGTTTTCCAGCTCACTCACCAGGTTGTACAGGGTATTTCCCCTTTCTTTGAATAGAATTGATTTATTTCCAGTGAGCTTAACACACCTGCAGTTCGTCCTTTTCTTATTTTACTTTCCATAACAGAATACAATCTCTTCCCAATGCATGAGAAGTTCACTTGATAGTGTTTCTTGGTGTGAACTGTGGTCTGGAGTAGAGATTGTCCTAAACTCTTAGAATGCAGATTTAAACATAGATGGTTCATACTACCAATTTCCTTTCTAATGTCATATCTTCAAATAATTTGTTATGTTCCTCAGTAATCTTGAGTAAGAAAGCATTAGTTTAATACCTGCCTTGGCCACTGAATATTTGCGTGATCTTGGGCAGGTCACTGAATGTGCAGGATCTCACTTTCTTCATGTAGAGGAAATGATCTCATTTGGAGATAATGGCATCATACTCCTTGTTTCACTTAACTAGTGTTAGGACCACAGTGATATCTATGAAAGTGTTTTGTAATACCTAAAATCCTATACAACTGTGAAGCCTTCTTATTAGATTAGGACAGAGAATATACTCTTAGGGTGTGATTTCTGGCACGTGTGTGTGAGTGTGTGTGTGTGTGTGTGTGTGTGTGTGTGTGTGTGTGTGTGTAGTTTTTATTTATTTCTTGTGGTATTGGGGATTGAACCCAGTGGTGCTCTGCCACTGAGATACATCCCCAGCCCTTTTTATTATTTTAGTTTTAAACATGGTCTCACAAACATGTACCACTGTGTCTGGCGCATGGAGTGCTTATAGCTCTGTGAAATTTGACATTTAAAATGTCATCTGATGCTGGTTGTAGTGGAACATGCCTGTAATTCCAATACATGGGAGTCTGAGACAGGAGGATCTCAAGTTCAAAACCAGCCTCAGAAATTTAGCAAGGACTTCAACAACTAAATGAGACCCTGTGTATCTGTATCTGTCAGCATTTTTGCAGCTATAGCCTAAAGATTGACTTAGAGGAAAGAAGGTTTTTTTTTTTTTTTTTTTTGGTTTCAGGTTCAGTCCATGTGAGGCCAGAGTATGGTGATAGATCTCAGAGTGTGGTGACAGGAAGCGAATAAGGGGAGAGCACATGGACTGTGCTCACATTAAAGCCAGAAGCAATAGTGAGTCAGAAGAGGAAGAACCATAGATATGATCTCCAAGGCCGCATCATCATGGACTACCTCCTCCAGCTACACCTTACTGGCCTACTGGGTACCACCCAGGTAAATCCATTACAGTGGGTTTATTTGCTTCTAGGATTATAATCATCATGACTAAATTAAATCTGCTCCAAATATTGATAATTGAGCTCTTTAGACGATATTTTATACCTAACTATAACACCCTGTTCAACAAAATAAATAAAATAAAATAATAAAATAAAATAATAAAATAAAATAAAATTGGCTGGGAGTATAGCCCAAAAGTAGAATATTCCTGAATTCAATCCCCAGTACAAAAAAATAAACAAAAAACATCTGATTATCTATTTAATAGCTCATCTGAGCATAGACTACAAGTATGTAATAGGAAATACAAAAGCTGTCCATTAGCTGTACTTTTAAGAGACAGAAACAATTGAGGATTGGCTGGAGCCCTTAGAATTTTTGTTGGAATTCCCTATCTGGGGACTAAAGGAATGCATCAAGAAATCAAATGCAAGTGTCATTTAAGGAACAGGAATATGGGGGAAGAATACACTCTATTGGTCTTCAGTAAGTTGCCTTCTGAATAACTTTTTGGTCTGGCAACTAGAATCTTTTTTGTTAACTATAAAGTCTCCCTTACCAGGACAAAGGAAAAGATAAGTAGAATATCTTAAGTATTCAAAGTAGAAAACACAGAGCTGGCATGTGTGTGCATGTGTATGGGGGAAAGGGGACATTTGAAACAGGGCTCCTGAAATCCTATAGAATACATCTTGAGAAGGCACACGGAAATCTTTTAGCAGATATTTCTCTAACCATTGGGGTCTCATGGTGTTCAGAATATTAGATATATACTGCACTTTAGATTTTGTACTACAATGCCCTGAAATTCATCTCAGTCACATCAGTCACATATTTGACAATTACCTACCCATGCTACCCGAACAAAATAGCATAAAAAGTACTGGAACAAATGACTGGGGATGCTCTATCTCAGTACTTATTAGCTAGCTGATCTTATGTGAATCAGTTAACATCTCTGAAACTTAGTTTTCTGATCTACAAAACAGAAACTATAAGCCAGGACTTGTTTACCTTCTTGGAGTTTCAGATGAAGTATTGTATGTAAAAATAACTTGTCAACTATAAAACATGGTAGAAATGCAATATTTTATTTTTAAAATGCTTATTCTATAGGGATTTGCAAGTAGTCAATAAAATTGTATTCATTATAGAATTAAAAATAAACTTGAAAACTGGTTGACTGAAAGAATCTTTAAGCGGGTTCAATGCCAACTGAACGGTCACATGCAGCAGGGCTGGATTCACACATTAGGCCTCCTGGCAGACTGGCTAGCACAGTTCTGCCCTTGGTATTCAGTGTCTTCACCGTGACCGGAATGAAAACACAGAAGTCATGCTCGTCAGATTCATCAGTGATTCAGACCTGGGAGGAGTACCTAACACCAGGAATAGCAGATCCAAAATTCAAATTCGACTCAAAAGGCAAGAACAATGATGTGAAAGCACCAAGATAAAATATAACATGGATATAAATAGATTTCTTCATTTAGAGTAAAAATAATCTATTGCACACATTCAGGAAGGGGATGATCTGCCTTGGAGGAAGTTGATATGAAACCATCTGGGGGTTTTAGATGCCTACAAGCTCAAATAGTGTTATGCATTTGCTTTAAAAAAGGAAATGCCGAATAGAAAAATATGGCTACTTACTAGTGATCTGACAGTGAGAAATCTAGCTCTTGAGTCAGGATATTAAGGGTGCAGTCTGCACTATGCCACGGTCACCTTACTTGAGTCATTTAATGTCTCTTGACTTCCATCATTTTTCTAATCTTTTAAATGAGAAATTTAGACTGATTTATTTCAGAGATTGCTTCTAGCTATAAGAATGTGTGACTGAGTTGGGTCATAAAAGTGCCCCCTTCACCCATCTTTGCTGTTTTTTCCCAATATTTATTTAGGGTTTTTTTTTTTTTTGAGAATTGATATATCCACTTGAAGTAGAAAAAAAGTTCAATTACAAAAGTAACTGAGACCTGAAATTAGAATATGCATATATTTTAAGTAAAACTCTATACCTTTAAGTAAAACTCTTTTATCTTTTTATTTTCTCGCTAGTTGTAGCATTTCATTTAATTTTATTGGCTTAGCCAATGGTCTTCTAAAAATAATGTATTTTTAAACTTATTTTTGCTTAACTGGCTTGTCTCAAGAACTTTTTCTGGAAATTCACATTTTCCTGTAACTTTCAGGTACAAATCCCAGCAGGGTCCAGCTGGCTCGCTTTCCTTCTAAGGCAGATAAATTGAGCTCTATGTGCTTTTACAGTGTGTGGTCTTAGATATCTAGCATGAGACTTTCAAATTAAGGTCCTGTCTTTTGCTTATAGACATATACAGGGTCTCAGTCCTTTTTTTTGCAGGAATAACAGTTTATCATTAACATTGTGGAGTAATTTTTTTGCCAAAAAATGAATTTTGCTTCTTCCTAACTTATAGAAATAATATGTCTTAATATGAGCTTTAATTGAACACTTAATGACTTATTGGTTTGCAATGCCTCTGGGTTTTGGGATGTGTTAGGTTTTTTCAGGACAAATAATATGTGCATAAGTATATTGCTCAATGTTTAAGGCGTTTGACAAATTTAATTCATTATGTTATTTGTTTGATACAGTTTGCTCTGTATTACATACAACTGTCTTCTTTTATCTGTCCACCTATCCTCATTAGTTTTTAAAATCTTGAACTGTGTCTTAATTAATTTAATGAATTAATCAGAATATCTTTTGCCCAATCATACCACATAAAAGAAATTAATCATATTAAGGATATTGTGCTAGGAAAGATTGTAGGTTCTTTCCTTCTCTTCCCTGTTTTTTTCTCCCCACTTCTTTCCAACTGACTTCCTCCATCTCATCCTCTTTCTTTCCCCCTTTATTTCTGTTCACAGCTCCTCTTGAATCACCACTGTTTCAGGTAGGCTGAGGACTTACTCTCTAGTAAGATGTCTACCTTCATGGTGCTTACAGTCTAGGAAAGGAATTATTAAGTAAACAACTATAGTGCAAAGTGGTAGAGCCAATAGCTCAGCAATGAAGGCCAGAGAAAGCATCTTAGAATAGATTTCAAATCCCAAAGCTGAAGATGGATGAAAAGTTAGCTGAACAAAGGCTTGGACCAGGTGTAGGAAACATTTGAGATAGACAGAAAGCATATAGTAAGTCTTGAAATTGGGAAAAAAGCATAGCAATTAAGAAATTTTTAAAAAATACATGAATAAAGGCTGGCATATGAAAGGAAATGGAAATGATGGAGTCTGATCATTGGAGAACATTGGAGAGTCATTGGAGAGTTTGAAGAAAAAACCAACATGATCAGTTTTCCATTTTTCAAAGATCATTTTTCTCTAGAGTGAGAGGACACAAGACTGACTATAAGGGTCTCACAGTGGTCCAGAGGAGGAATGCTGCTGCTGCATCAGAGGGAGAGAGAGGGAGACTGAGTGACCCTAATTTGAGCAAATTTTGGAAGCCTTTATTTAATTTTCAAGTAATTGTCTCTAAAGCTCATTAAACACAAATGAAATAAAAATACTTTTTTCCTCCTTCTTTATCACTATTCTTAATTGGAGGGCAAACGGGTTGCTAAAAATACAGATCTGTGGCTGTGAGGGGTTGAGGTGTTTGGAATAGATTTTTGGAGGATGCTTTGTTTTGAGTAGAACAAAGAAGACTAGAACTAGAATCAGAGCTCTGAATTTAAGCCCTATTTTTGCCACTAATGAGCTCTTTAACTATGGGTAAATAACCTCTTGTAAGCACTTCTTTCAATTCTAATCTTCCATGATTCGGTGGATTCCCCTGTAAGAAAACTCTAGGGAAGTGAAGTCTCTAGGTATTTATTTGCATTTTAAACATCCTAATACTGCTTTAATCCTTATTGGTACCCATATTGAAAATTAGATTCAACAGGCGAGAAGCCTTGCTAACAGTATCAGAAATCAAAACTTACAAAATTGCTAATCCTGAACTAAAAACTGTTTTTTTCCTATCCTGTTTTTCTATCCTGCACACCTGCTTAGAGACAGGAGAGAAGATTTGAGGGTATAAGAAGGTGAGCCCCAGAAATTTAATTTAAGAATGGTAATTTTTAGTAATGAGAAATTGGGCTAAAGCATGTAGTAGTTTCCCAAACCTGGGTTCACTTACTAGTGCCCATTTGGTTACATAAAAATCTTCTGTGAGAGCTTATTAAAAATACAGACCTTTGGTTACATCTTCATAGCTTCTGATCAGGAGGTGGTGATTATAGGCATGCTCTAAGGTAGTGCTCTCCAAAGTGTGATCCATTCTGCACTAATCTTGTAAAATGTTACTTGAAATAGTATTTGGAGGTAAAAAAAAATGAGTAACACTGTGTAATATAATATCTTTTGTCTTAGGTCTATATTAGCATACTGGAGATTCTGAGATACTCTACATGGAGTTCAACATTGTTCTTGTTTTTTCTCTGCCTTCACTGACACCTCAACCATTTTTGCTGGAATATCTATTAACAGCTTTTTGAGGTGGTATTCCATGATGGGAGTTTACAAGATGTTGTGCCAGGGTCATTTTTTTCTAACTATTGAAATGGAGTGGTCCAAGGACATAAATCTTTTATGGTTTAAACAAAGGTGCATATATATGGAATTACTGAGAGAGTCTAGATAAATATTTTGGCCCTGAAATAGGCTTATTTCATCATCAGTGAGCTCCCCAGGTCTCCTGTGGTTTGTGTGTATTGCATTACACGACTCTTCACATTTACTCTATGGGAATAGCACCCCACAGGGCTGTGCAGAGTGCAACCTGCCACGCTTTCTGTAGCTGCTCTGTCTGACATGTACAGGAGCTGACTCTGTGACTTTGTTTTACTGGAATCAGAAATCAACCATGTGAATTATCTTGCCCAGATCATAACTCTCTGAATGGTAGGCCCCTTAAATTTTGTTTACAATAGGACTGCATACAATAGGTTTTACTAAAATAATGAGGTTGTTTCCATAAGGCATGTGACAACATTGAAGTGATTTAACAGGAATATATCTTTATGTGCTGTCTTCAGAAGAACCTAAGATTCATTTTTGGATATTCACTGACCAAAATGTAGTTTATTCATCATTTAACAACAATTTATTGGCCACCATTTGGCCAACATAACTGGCCCTGGGGCACAAAGGGGGGGGGGGAGCACCATTTCTGCTTTACAAAAGGCACTTTAAGAGAAATCGCCACATTTATGAGTGGTTATGATACGTGTGGTAATGGTTACAGTGGAAGTAAGTGCAAGGGGTAAGTGGAACCAGACAATAAAGTACTTACTTTGGTCTGGGGGAATCAAGAGAGGTTTAGCAGATGAGACAAGTTTGGTTTAGTCTGGTTTCTGATTTTCTTCTGAAACCCTGTGCTGACGCTGCTATTCAATTACCAAGAGAAAGTTTTGATTTTGCTGCTTTGCATGTGCTCATATGCGTTTCTAAAGTAAATTGTGTTTGTGTAATAATTTTTACCTTTTCTCCTCACTCATCATTTCTATTCTGATATTACTTTGAATTATACCCCCCACAATAGACTTGGTTTCAGCTGAGTATTCACATTTCTGGTACAAGCTAATAGAATTTTTCATTTGCGTTTGGTTTGCAGATGTTGAACACATGGCTCTTAAGCATGGCATTATTCTTACAAGGATGACAGTCTTCAAACATTTTGATTAGTACCTCAATTTTACCCACTTCTACATATTGAAGTGAGCCTGTGTTTTATATCTTCCTAGCTTCATCTCTCACAAAGCTCTAGTGTTCAGAAAGGCAATTTTTGCCTCCAGTTTTATATATCCCAAACTACTGTGAGGCTTTCAGAAAGGTTTGATAGCTCTTAGTTTCAGAAATGGAACATTTTACTTAATTTTTCAGAGTTCAAAGATGTGTATCTGTATCAAGAATAAAAGCACCTTGCGTATTTGCAATATCTTGCATTTGTATAGCATTTTATAGTTTGTAAAATATTTTACCTGCATTATTTAATTTAATTCTTACAGTGCCATTTGAAATATGAGGAAATTGGAAGTTAGTGAAGTTTAGTGTGTTATTCCAAATAATATATCTAGTCAGTGACAGAAGCAGGTCTCAGAGAGATTTCAGCCTCTGATTTTGAAACTCTTCACACTATATCACATACGATGACAATTTTGGTATAAATTAGATATAAAAGGAAGCCAAAAATAAATGGGTGAAGATCATGCTTAGTAATGAAAATGTCCATGTTCTAAATATCACTGTAAAGTATTTGGGTGAATGAGATAATGCATGGCATGTGAGAAAGTAAATTAATAACCATTCCAGGTCAAATATGGTGGGCAAATTTGGTGAATCCAGGCAAGAGATTGAAGCTGGTTTAGTATTTAATGGAGCAGGCTATAGGCAGCAGTAAAGACTGAAAAAAATAGATACAAATTGCAAAAGGTTGAGTGTTTCACTAAAAGATGTGAGCAGACAGTTATCTTTAACCTGAATAGAGGCGATATACTGATAATCTATAGGAAATAGTTTGGCTAGCTCATGAAAGATCTAGAAAATGAGGCTAAGTGTAGACTTAGGATATAAAGGAACAGTTTTTCCTAGAACAGTCATCCTTTGGTATCTTTTTTAAAAAAATACCTTTATGAGTGCATTATAGTCTCACATCATAATGAGGTTCATAGTGATAGAGGTATACATGCACACAGCACTTGGTGAGCTTCCCTGGCTCCCTCCCCACGCCCCCACTTTGCATACTTGATGTACATGACATTGAGATTGACATTGGTATTCTCACATACGTACACTGTCAAAGGAAGTGTTGTCTTCATAGGACTGTTTCCAGGACCCCCTGCAGGTGGGTATCAAAATCTAAAGATGCTCAACTTCCTTGTAGAAATTGGCTTAGTATTTGCATATAATTCATGTATATCCTCCCATAGACTCTAAGTCATCTCTAGATTACTTTTAATACCTAATAGATTGTAAACCCCACAGAGTTGCTACTCTGTATTTCTTAGAAAAGAGTGACAAGAAAGAATAGTATGTACATGTTCAGTACAGACATGGTTTTTCCTTCAAATATTTTTGATCCATGGAGGGTTGAATTTGTAGACATAGAATTCACAGATATAGAGGGCCACCTGTACCTAGCATGCTGAACTAAATTTTAACTGTTCCAAATGCATTGGCCTTGATTCTAGCAATGGCAGCTGATGTTTTCAACTGTCTTGCCTATCTTGTTTTCTGCTCAGTCATTTGAATGCTTAGGGTCTCACTGTTCCAGGCTTCAACACCATGACCACCAACTCTCTACCAAAACTCTACCCTTATCTGTCTTCCAGAAGAATTATAGCTGTTTGTACAGTTAATAGGGAGAAAACGGCTAGATGTACAGTTAATAGGGAGAAAACGGCTGATTATGCCTATAATCTCGTTGCTTTGGAGGCTAAGGATGGATCAATGGTTTGAGGTCAGCCTCAGCAACATAGCAAGATGCTCAGAAACCTAGTGAAACCTTGTTTCAAACAAAAAATAAAAAGAGCTAGGGATATAGCTTGAAGGTAGAACGCTCCTGAGTTCAACTCCAGTAACACACACGTGTGCGTGCACGCACACACACACACACACGAGAGGAAATGATGTTTTAAAAATAGACATAAAGCATCCATTTAAATTAAGAGATTAGAAAATGATTGTGCATATAGGATTTTGCCTTGGTGACCATATGGAATTTATGAGCAAATAGAATTATCAACAAGTTCAGAGTTATTTTGCTTTTTTTTAAAAAACCAGCTGGAGCTAAAGGCAACCATTGGCATTCTATGTCACTGCTTAGTTCTTACCACCAGCAAGAGCAGGGCAAGCTGTTGTCATGTGAATTCCTCTGACCTCTAAGCATAGTTCTGCATTTGCTGGGGGCCCTGAGAATTGGATCTGGGATTGTGCCCCTGGGAGAACAAGAAAGTACTTCCTTCCGGGACTCACAAATCCTGGCTTCGCAGGGAGAAGTAATTTTAGTTGTCTTCTCAGTGTGCTCTGCCATAGAGCCTTTCTTGTTCCCTGGGTTACTGCCTCAATTAAAGAACTCAGCTTTCTTTGTTGGCCTGTGGATCAGATGCTTCAAAGCAGCAGGAAGAGGATAATCCCACACCTTTAGAAATGCAGGGGTTCTTCCCTTGCTGAATCAATCCTTGGGGCCAACCCAGCACTTTCTTTCCTGGCAGGTCTTTCGAGCCAAGGGATAGTACAAGAGTCTTCATCCACAAGCATTTAATTTTCTTTTCTTACTCTTTACCCTCCTAAGAGATAAAAGTAGTAACTTTTTAAAATGGGATGTGTGCCTATGGTTAAAAATAGTAATTTCAGATAATGAGTAATTTTGGAAGCATTATATTGTAGGCCACAAGAAGTCACTATCATCTCATTTAATATGACATTGCCTAAGAGTTTGAGGACACCTAAGTGATAGAATGGAGTTTTAGAGATCTCATATACAGGGACATGGATATATTTTAGTAATTGTACTACCTAACAAAGATGTATGATTGCAATGCACCTATTAAAAAATAATAATTGTACTTAAACATTTTGAAAAATAGTGGGTTCCCAAAGAACATATTCCTCATCTTCTGAAATTGTTCAGAAGATGAGGAATAGTGGTTGGTTATCACTCTTGTGTCAACTCTGATCAACAGTGGCTCTCTAAGTCATTGTGATGAGGAGGATTCTGAAGGCCCATTCCAATGCTGTAGTACACATGCCATGATTGATTAGGATGCCTGTAATGACATAAAACAAACAAATGACAACTGTGTGCTGGATATCTGTAATCTTTAAAATGACTCTTTCTTTTAGGCCAATGCATGGTGGCTGTAACTATTTATACTCCATAGTGTGGAAAATGTGCTTCATAAAACATACAGGAGAATGAGAAATGTGTGCATGGATGTCTTTACCTATACTAGCTTGTACCCAACAAAGATGTGTGATTACAGTGCACCAAATAAGGGAAAGATAAAAAAAAAAAAAAAAAAAAAAAGATTTGTTAAAGTTACACCTGGAGATTTTGGATCTATGTAATGAGGAGCCCATTTCTATTAATCTGGCAGAAACAGCTAAGACATTTGTAGATCGGCTTCAAGCCTGGCCCTCATTTACCTCCTTGCTAGGAGGAGTTATCATAGCAACAGCAATAGTCATTCTAGGTTTATGCATTCTACCACTCCTTGTATGCCTTGTGATCAATGCCTATGTTAGTATATGAGCAGATTTACATGGAATTAAAATGCAAGCACTGCCCTGCACAGGGCCTGGTAGTCAATGATGGGTTTGATTTTCTCAGGGCAAATCAACCTAAGACAGGGCTCGTTGAATGACTCATCAAGACCCCATGACAGGTAAGATTAAGTACCTGGTAGGAAACGACCTAAGACAGGCACAGTCCTTCGTGCATTTTAAAATAAAAACGGAGGGAGTTGTGGGAACCCAGCTGTGCCCTTTCCCCCCCGGCAGTTGCTATCTGCATATATGAGCAATTATACTGACTCTTCTGCTATGACTACATTGGCGTCTCGAAGTCTGGAGATTGCCCCTAGGATGCACAGATGAAAGACTCTCCTACTTCTTAGAAAGTAAATATATGACCCTAAAGGAGTATGATTTTATGATTCTAGAAAGTTTGCTTTACCAGGCTATGTTAAGAATGTGGGCTATATGTGTAAAACGAAGAAGTGGTGCTATTTGTGATCTGACAATGATTGATATGTCATAAATGTCTATGTAACCCTGTTGTACTCAAGAAATGTATAAAAAATTCGTGCTGAAAAAATAAATTAATTAATTAAATAAAAAAAAACTGACTTCATTGAAAACTGAAAAAAAAAAAAACCATACAGGAGAAATGTAAATTATAGAAATAATACTATACTTATCAATTTTTTTCAGTCAAAACTTATTTAGAAACTATTATGTACCGAATGTTATGGACCTAGATCTAAATAAGTTCCTATGTCTGACCTGGAGGAGCTTCAGACGACTAGAGGTGATGGTGTGAAAACTATTTCAAAGACTTAATAAATACCATAATGGCTGTATATATTAGATTAAATATTCACTTAAAATATAGAACAAATAACTCTGATTAAGTTCACAAAGAAAGTCTTCAAAAGGGTGACAGACATTGTGTCATTCCAGTCTCTACAAAGAGCAGTAAACACTTAGGAATCATTTACTCTTATGATTCAAAGCAACTTTATTGAAAATGAATCATGCCCCTTATTATGTAGTAAAGCCATATGGCTAAAGGTTCTATTGGATATTGGCTTTCTGTTATTGCAAAATTCGTACTCTCCTGATTTTCTGTTGTGGTAAACTCCTTAATACTTGATTTACTCAATTTATTTCTTTTCTACCACTTTTTCTATACCACCTCCCATTAAATTTCATTGCTTTGTTTTGTATTGATCTCTGTTGTCTAATCTCCTATACTCATTCAGCTATTTACAGCTATAATATGCCAATAGAAATATGGGATGATGGCAAAGCATTATATGTTTGGAAATATTTTGATGTGCCATTTCTTGTATGGACTTTGGGTTTTCAAATTGGTTAACCTGTCATATCTGTATTTCCCTTTGCTTTAAAATGACAAACATCCCTATCACATTTTTTTTCAATATTTAATAATAACAAGAATATGTAGAAATCATGGATGATGCTAAGTCCATGAATTTATGTGTATAAATAGACATAGATATCTGTATATCAGTGTGTGTATGTGTGTGTGTGTGTGTGTGTGTGTGTGTGTGTGTGTGAACACTTGTGAGTACACAGGATTGAATTTCCTTCAGATATGCCTCTAAATAGTTCTTTTTAAGTAGTCTTATATGCTGTTAATATTTAAAAACACTTTGTAGTGTATGGGTATGGTCTTGTAAGTCAGTAATGATGGAATTGAGCCACAGTATAAATGAATGTTTCATATGAAAGAAATACCTTATTTGTAGATAAAAAAGGAAACTTTGGTCCGATAATTGGATTATTTCTAAGAATTGTTGTTTCTTGAATATTTATTAGTAAGTATTATTTTTGTCATAACTAAAGGTTAGGAGTCAGTTTTATAAATCTAAACTACACTGGGGATAGGGTTTTTCTGATTTTAAAAGTAATTAAAAAATCAAAATATAAAACTATATCACAGAAAATAGAAACCAAACAAAATCCCATCACCAATCTATGATTAACATGGGATTTTTTATTTCATCTCCTTTTCAGTGTGTGTTAATGTATATTTCAGTCATTTCTTCCATTCAACAAATATTTATTAGTAATACCTAATAATGTCCAGATGCATATAGGTATCTGTATATATGTGCACATGCATGTCATTTGTTTTTACTTGAGATATAATTCATGTAGCATAAAATTCATTCTATTACTCAATAGTTTTTAACATATTCAAAAAGTTGTACAACTATCATCATTATCTAATTCTAACATATTCTCATTACCTCAAAAAGGAAACTCACACCCATTATCAATCACTTTCGCTCCTTCTTCTCAATCCCTAGTATCTACTAATATACTTTTCATCTCTTTGGATTTGCCTAGTATGGGCTTTTTTCTATAAATAGAGCATGTGGTTTTTGTGGCTGGCTTCTTTAACACAATGTTTTCAAGGTTCATCCATGATGTAGCTTGAATCAATATTTTTTCCTTTTATAGGATCTCATAATATTACATTTTAATATAATGTATTTTGCTTATTAAATCATCAATAAGCAAGACAAATAATGATAATTATCAGGGAATGGGGCTTTGAAGGAACTCTAGCTTTGTGTTTCTCCCTCAGTGGCTGTCAGACTAATGGTTTTCACCATGAATGTGTTATTGATTCTCAAGAGAACCATGGAGGTGAGGATGGAAATAGAGAGTTAACAACATAAAATTTGTTGTTCTCATTAAAATTCAGCTGTTTTTTTAGAATACACACTCTCTGGATTTCTACAAGTCTTTGGTTATCCTCCATACTTCTGAAAATAATGATTATTTTGATGCCATCCTCATTACTTTTATGGAGGAGAAAATTTGTAAATGTCATATTCATACAATTATAATGAATCTCTATCATCTTATTTTAGTATATGGAACATTAAGTTAGTTGAAAAATTTTAAAATGTGTTGATTGGCCATCTATATGTGCTTGTAATAATTTTCCATTTTTTTCTGTTGGGGTATTTTTTCTTTTTGTGTATATCTTCAAGAATACTAAACTTTATTACACAAGTTCAAACATTTTCATCAGATGTTTGTCTTTGAGCATTATTGAATATTATAAAATTAATGACATTTGAATAAGTTACTCATCTTCAACTTGACCCTAAATGAAATGCTAAGGGAAATTTCTACTTTTAACTCTTCATTCTTGGTCTCCTTTTAGGCTCCTTTGTCTTACCAATTTCTTAAAACTTGAGATTTCTTTGTTATTATTCTCCTTTAATCCAAGCATTCCCCTGGAAATAATGTCACTCTCCCAAGTGGCTTGTACTTTTTCCTGATTAGTTGCATCTTGCATCTTGCATCTCATCATGAAAGAGACCTTTCATGAACTCTACCATCACATATCCAATAGCCTCATAGGCACCATCATTTACCCTTGTCTTGCCTTAGCATTCTTACAAGTCATCTTTTATATTTCTCCCCATCTAATTTGATATCAGCTTTTGGGGATGTATTTTCTAGTATCAGAACAATCTATACTGCCGATTTTTGTCTCAGTTGTCACTGTCTTAATTCAGGAGCCTTGTATGTGATAGCTTCTTGCCTTAATTTCTTTGCCATTCTATATTTCTTTGTCCCCTGGCCCCAGACATAGACACACACCTTCACTCAGTACAGTCATTCTGCAAGGGATATATGATCCTATCCCTTCCAACTTCATACTTAGAATCTTTCAAAAGATAATTTTCTTTTAGAATTCTTTCACTCTCTCTCATCAGACCATGATCCCTTTAATGTCAGGAATCATGTTGTCCTAATTTTTAAAAATTATGAGCCAGACGTGGCGGTGCATGCTTGTAATTCCAGCATTTGGGAGGCTGAGACTGGAGGATCCGGGTTCTCGGCCAGCCTCAGCTACCTAGTGAGGCACTCTGCAACTTAGTGAGACCCTGTTTCAAAATAAAGAAAAAAAAATAGGGCTGGGGGTATAGCTCGGAGGTAGAATGCCCCTGAGTTTATTCCCCCAGTACCAAAAAAAAAAAAAAATTATCACACCCTGTATAGTGTCTTAACTATAATAGTATAATAGAAACATAATTAATTTTTGTTGAGTAAATGAAAATGACCAGTAATATCTAGAAAAATTTATTAACTATTAACTAATTACATGTAAATTTAACCCTTTCAGAAAATTTATTGTTTCATGATGAATGGATTAAATCATGGGGCTGACTGATTACAGCAGCATTTGTGAGTTAAACTTTCATCTCTAGTGGAAAATCAGGTGTCTGACAAGCATGACTTAAAACATAGGTTCCCTATTATTTTACAAATTGAGAAGACAGAAGACATCCATTATCACCAAATAAGATACTCAAATGCTTTTAGTGATAATGAATAAGAGGAGAAAAAGACTCTTGTATGTTTTATTAGAAAGATTCCAGAGACTCGGCTGACAGGATAAAATGCAGCATTTGGAGTGTGGATTTTGCAGAGAAAGCTGTCTTAGATTAAGACATAAAACATAGATATTACATGAGCAAGTGTCTTAGAAGATAAGCAAATTGAATATTCCCAAACTCTGAACATGTTGTACTTGCAAACACTATATCCTTTCCCCTTCTCATTAAGCAGAGCTTATGATAGCCAGCCTGCACTTTATGTTCCTTGGATGAGTAGCTACAAAGACTGAACCATGAACAATTGTCAGAAGGTGCTAGCAGAACCTATTAGTTCAGAGAACAACAACGAAATAACTGCTTCTTGGGCTTCAGCAAAATGGTGATGGAAAACAAAGTTTATATAATGTTCAAAAGGAAATGGGCAACTAGTGATTGATATCCTTGTTTTGATATATCAGTGAGACATATTCAGTAAAATTTTTAGAAGACCAAAACTGTCGTGAGTTTGCACCTTTACAACTAGAATTTCTGAACTGGCTCTTCTAAATCATTGTTTAATGACAAAGAAGCAAACCTGGAGAAATAAAATGACTTTCCCAGGATGACAAGAGGGTAGAGTAAAAATTATATAGCTCTTTCCTCTTCTTCTTCTTCTTCTACTTCTTCTTCATCGCTAACATTTATATAGAACTTTTTTACATTCCAGAAAATATTCTAAGCACTTTTGTGTGTTAATTTATTCCATCATTATTGCTTGAAGTAGGTACTACAATTATCCATTGAACAAATGAGTAAACTATGCCATAATTTCATAATTTGCCAGTCATGAATTTCATAAGTTATCAAGCTAGAATTCAGCATCGGACCTTCTAGCCCTACTTCATGAATTTTTATTATTCTCTCAGTCTCTCTTGCTCATTGAATTAGGACTTAGGGTATTATCATAATAGATATTATATAATTGCATTTTGTGGCAACAAAATATTAGATTGCTCTGGTACTCTCTATTTAGCTATCAAAATTAAGATGTCTTTCCTAAGATGTGCTTACATGTGACCCATAAACATTTTTCTTGCCCTAAACTACAATCCGGTCCCCTTTATCCTCAATTTATTGATTTCAGCACTAGGACAGATTGTACTCATTTCATTTACTTCATTATCTTTGGCAAGTTGCCTCATTTCTCTGTACTTAAATAACTTGACTTATTTTCCAAGGAAGGAATTTTCACATGTTCTTATATGGTAAGACTGACAACAGGAAGAAAGGGCAAACCAATTTGCTAGGAAGTCAGACTATATCATCTTAATGTGAGAGAGATGGCATAGGAGGTAAATTCAGCTGGGGAGACTGTGGCCTGAATGTGAGCAATGTGTCCACTGAGAATACTCAGGAGTGAAACCCGAGTCAACATCTCAGAAACTTAGCACAACAGAGCCTCAGTTGTCTGAATAGACAGTAGAAGCTAAGAGGAATCTGAAAGTGTTTTGCTGTAAGAGATACAAACAAGCAATCAGATCCAGAAGGTATATCTGCTCAGAGCAGAGTTCTAATTGCGTCATCCTAACATGGGAATGATAGTTCCTACTTTGCTTGCTTATTGAGGAAATTAAAATATATATAAAAAACTATTATGCACAATTTCTAACATATATAGTGTAAATGTCAATGATTCTCAACCGGGATCACTGTACATGTGTGAGGACATTTCATTATTCTAATGGCCTAGGGCTATCATTGATTCTTCTTTTGGGTTGGGGGAGCCCAAGGTGCTAAATGTTCTGCAGTGGCCTGGATAATTCTATGTAACTAAGAACCTTCCATTCAATACTGCCATTCATTCCCTTTGAAAACCACCAGGAGAAGCTGAAAATTATAGCTGTTTTGTTACTATTAATTCTGTTATCTAGATTACTGTTGCTTAAATTCCCTGAACTGAATCTTCATTCCATCCTCTGTGAATCTCTTTCTTTATTTTCTTCTCTTCAACTGGTCAGTAAGTATAGGAGACCATATTCTGTCTTCTTTATTGTTACTTTTCTCTAAGCAAGCCAAGTTCCTGCAGCTATGTTGCTAGTCCTCCCTTGATCTGAAACATCTTGAGAAATTTATGTATCCTTGCTGTCAGGGTGTTCACCTTACTGATTGTCTTCTCTGGGTAATATGTGTCTTGATTACCATGTGGAGTAGTTCCAGCACTATGACTTTGTTCACTGTAACCTGCAGTGTGAATCTGCAAATCAGCACCTACATTGATAATTTTGGTTGGTGTTCATCTGTAGTTTTATATTTACATGCAAGGGTGGAAAGGCAAGGACAAAAGCAAGAAGGCCTTTGAGATCACCATGAGTATAGACTGAATGCTTGCAATATGGTTTCTCCAGCATTCATCATTTGTATGAATCTTATTTATGAGATTTTGGAAGAATTTAAGCAACAAAATGCTATACTTAGTTTTTAGCTAAAGTATGGGAGGTATTTGGGGGGTGTGGGAGCAGTATGGGAGGTCATAATTCAGAGAACTTTAACCAAAGAGGTAGAGATATTGGGAGCTTAAAATAAGTCAATGGACGGGGGATCTGGAATTGAGAGATGATTCAGAAGTATAATCAGCAGAATATAGGGACAGATTGGATGTGGGAGTTAGAGAGAGTGATCTAAGAGGACTTCAGTGTTCTGACTGGAGGACTTTATCTTCCATAAAGATAGAGGATGCACAGGAGGAGGGATTCTAGGGATGTGGGGGAGCTGACGAGTTTCCCAGAACTGCTGCTAAGTCAGAACACCTCCATGATATATTTGTATGTTTAGGTGTTTGAATTATAATTTTGACTAATCTGTTTAAAATAGGATATATTCCATGGAATAATGATATTTCACAATTAATAATATATAAGTATTATTCATCTTGTTAAAATAATTATAGAGCAAAATCATATGGAAAAGTATTTGATAAAAATCAGCAACCATTCTGGGTAAATCATAAGTTAATTAGGAATAGGAAAAAAAGTTCCTAAGTATGCCAGAGACCTAACTCCCAACCAGAAGCATTATATAATACTAAATACTAGAATGACCCTTTAATATAAGACATAAATCAAAGATGCTATCTGCCATCATGATTATTCTACATTATTTAGCATTTCACTGTGCAAATACTGGAAAAAGAAACTAAGCGTAGTTCTTCACGGGCAATTTGATGGTAAATCTAAATTATTTAAATCTATTAAGAGAATAAAAGTAAATATTTAGTGAGGAGATAAGAAAAATATGCTACAGTAAAAAGTAAGTAATGAAAAAAACACTGTTAAAACTAGCACAAAAATATAATACCTAGGAATATTTTAATAAAATTATCTGAATCTGTATTTTTAAAATAAATATGATTAGTATAAGAATTAAATAACTGTGAATAAATACCATGTTCCTAGATGGCAAACCTTGGTATCACAATAATGTAATCTCTTGCCAAATGAATATATATTTAATGCCATTCCAATCAAGTTCCCTGCTTTCTTTTTAAGAAACAGACACATGTGTATGCATATGAACACACAAACGTACTGTACACCAATTCTAAACTTTACATAGGAGAATAAGTTATAATTCCCAGATGATGTCAAAGTTAGTTTAAGAGTGAAGGGTTTTTGAAAATTTAAACCAAAAATGATGTTAAATTAAGAGGCTTCACATAATATACAGTGATGCTAGCAATCTTTTACTGTAATAGCTAGGAGTACCGTAATCATGCTGTAGGAGATGGTTTCAGGAAAACATTTAAATATATAATTTTAAAAGATAATACTCATTTGCATTTAAAATTATATTTATCAGTATATTTTTCATAGTTTCAAATGAGCTACATATAAATAATTCATTTTGAATGTTTAGCTATAAATAATTATGTAACATTATACTAAAAATAATTAATTCAGTTGGGCATGGTGGTGCACGCTTGTAATCCTAGTACTTGGGAGGCTGAGACTGGAAGATCTGAGTTCGCAGCCAGTCTTAGCTACTTGGTGAGGCCCTCGCAACTTAGTGAGACCTTATTTCAAAATAAAGAATAAAAATAGGTCTGGAGGTGGAGCTCCGAGGTAGAATGTCCATGGGTTCAAACCCCAGTACCGCAAAAACAAACAAACAAACAAAAATTATAATTAAGTCAACATCAGGAATGCTTAGGAATTTTTTTTCCTTTAAAAGTAGTCCCTACATTGTTTATTAGGGGCAGCCAATAAACAAATATATAAAAGACATCAACATTTGTGCTATATATAAAATAACACGAGTTACTAAGACTGAGGACAACTGTGCAGGGGAAATAACTTTAGATCTATAGCCTGAGAGGGTTTATCTGAAATGAGGACATTTGAAGTTTAAGTGATGAGATAGGGCCAGACAAGACAATAATTGGGAGGAATCATGTGCAGGCCGAAACTACAGTTGGAACAAGACCCTGGGGAAGGAATTTTGGCATATTTTAAGGAAATGAAGAGTGAGAGTCATAACTGGGAAGGAGGTTGGGGAGGAAAAGAGAGGAAGAAGAGGGTAGAGGGGGGATGGGCATGATCAATGCAGGATATATGCTCATGTGGACTAATATGTGCAGCGAATATGTATTAACAGTATAATCAAAATTTTAAAAATTTAAAAAGAATGAGAGTCATTTTAGGACATAGTGTATAAGACGGTTGTCATGGTAAAGTATGTGGTAAGGATAGGAGGTCCTAGACCATGTAAGACATGATAAGCATTTTAAATTTTATATTAAGTATAACAAGAAACCACCAGAATATGTTAATCAGGAGGATTATAGAATTCGATTTATAGCTTTTAATGATCACCCTGGTTGTTCTGTGAAAACTAGGTTTTGTAAGAAGGTAAATGTGAAAGTAAAAAAAAAAAAAAAAAAAGATTGGGAGCATATCATAGTAACAATCCAGGTTTAGAATGTCACATGCACATATATGATTTTGGATAGAGTTATAGTGGGAGTGATAAAGAAAAACTGATGAGCTGAGGAGATATTTTGGAGTCAATACAGTCTGCTGATATATCGAATGTTGGCTATGGGAGAAGTACTTAGCACTGGGTTGTATAGGAGTGCCACTTATTAATGGAAAGGACTAAGGAGAAGTTTAGTGCTAGTGTGTTAAAATAAAAAAAAATTAATTTACCATGGCTGCCTGTTGGAAATACTCAGGAAGCATAAAGTTACTTTTCCACCAAAGTCACTTTGATATTAACTACTGTGATTTGCTGGAGATCCTGTTTGCCAAGTTACATATTTTTATTTTCTCACTGAGCACGTTGGTTTTGGGTCTTTGAGGCATCATCCATCCATATTGCTCTCCTCTGGATAATTATCCTCTGAAAAATTCTACTTTATTCTTACCCTTTTTTCCTCTCGATTTTTAAAAACAACTTTCTTGTGGTATAATTCACAATACAATAAATGGCACGTATTTAAAATGTGCAATTTAATGAGTTTGACATATGTGTGTGTGTGTATATATATATACACAAACGCATACCCAAGAAACAATCATAAAAATCAAAATTACAAATATTTCTAAATTCCCCAAAAAGTTTTCTCATGCTTTTTGGTCACCTATCATCTGTTCCAAGCTCATTCCCAGGCCACCACTAAATATCTTTTTTGCCACTATTGATTAGTTTGCATTGTCTAGAATTTTAGACAAATGGAATTATATAGCATATAAGTTTTTTTGGTCAAGCTTTCTTCACTTCCCATAATGCTTTTGTAGATTTGTCCTGGTTTTTATGTGCATCAGTCTTCCTCTTTATTGCTAGGCAGTATCCCATTATGTGCATATACTACATTTATATGTATTCACCTATTGAAAGACATTTTTTCCAATTTTTGCCTATTGCAAATAAAGATATTATAGGCTTTCCTGTGTAAGTCTTTTTGTAGACATATTTTCATATGTCTTAGATAAATCCAAAGAAATGGCATATCTTGTTTGATGTTTTAAGTAATTTCCACACTGTTTGCCAAGGTGGTTATATAATTTCACATCCCCACCAACAGTGTATAAGAGCTTCAGTTGCTTTATCAACTTGCTGACACTTGGTAAGTGCAGACAGAACTTTGGAAAATTATGGCTTTACTCAATGAACACAGTCTTACATGTATGATCTAAACAGCAGAGAATCTGATTAAATTTATGAAACGTTCATTGCTGGGTGGCTGGCTATGTGCTGAGTTCTCTTCTAGAACCAGATTCTTTGTTATCATAGGTGCTCATACCTTTGCATGTAGTCTCAGAAAAATGGAGTTGACATCTTAGCAGTCACTGCACTGTTTAACCATATCAAACTTACTGTTTAATAAAACCTCTAGATCTATTCTTTTACATTTTTGCTGATGAATCATATCTTTTTTATTCTTAGTTCAAGCAGTGCATTTCATAAACCTATTATATGTAATATACTTTGGAAGAGAATTTGCAATGGCTTATCAGAAGAGCCCCCAATACAATAAAGTAACTAAATGAAGCATACTGAGGCCAGAACCAAGCAAGCAGGGGTGATGAGATTATATTAATAGAAAACCCAGACTAAGGGAAACTTCTGAAAATGAGTTTCATGATAGCTTATGTAAAAATGTAAGGAAGGTTATATAGCTCTTAACAAATGCAAAAAGGCATGTCGGATCATGTGAATACTGAAACAACTGTTTCTAATTCAACTTCAAAAGAAATTGAGGTCCAAGGAAGAGGACCACAGTTGGGTATTTTTTTTTTTTTTTTTTTTTTAAATACTGGGAGTTGAGAAGGAGGGAGGGGGGAGGAATGGGGCAGGAGTTAGGGAAGGGTTAAATGAGAGATGTGTGCATATATGACTCTACCAGCTTGTACCTAACAAAGATGTATGGTTACAATGCACCAATAAAAAATAATTGAAATAAATAAATAAATAAATAAATAAACAAACAAATAAATAAATACTGGAGGCTGAACCCAGGGGTGTCTTCCTCTGAGCTATATCCACAGCCCTTTTAAATTTTGAAACAAAGGTCTGCACAGTTGCTGCGGGCTACTAGGTAGCTGTTGTTGGCCTCCAACCTGTGATCCTCCTGTCTCAGCCTCCCAAGTACTAGGATTATAGGCATGCTTCACCATGCCCGCCCTTTCCACCCTTCCACCCACCCTCCCTCTCTCCCTTCATCTTTCCCTCCCTCTCTACTCTCTCCCTCCCTTCCTTCTTTTTTCCTGTTTCTACTCATACTGAGGGAAAGGGTTTGGGGCAAATAGACACTGCCCTAATTATTCCATTCAATTAGATATTAGTCTTCCACTGGCCTCTATCACTGATGAGAACCAACCTGAGATTTCTAAGGTCAGAAAATAGTTTTTAAATATTCATGAGGATTATCATTTTACTATTTCTTTTACCTGTTCTGCCTACACTGATTATGGTTTATCATTTTAATTACTTAGCATCATAGCCCCTTTTTTCCACTGTCACCTCTCTTTTGTCCACCTGTATTTCAGATATTTGTTCTGTATCAACATAGAGGCCTCCATTTCCTGAGTTGTTTATTCATAAACCCTATGTAATTATGACTGTGTAAAATACTTCCAAATTATATGAAAGATCTGTAGAGAATGTGGCCTCAGGAAAGTCTTAGCTTTTTATTGGGTTTATGGAACTTGGCCCAGCACAGTGTTTGGTCCTGTGAGAAGAGTTATAGTAGTTAGGTTTGGTCCTTTCACCCAGTTTTAGTTCCTTATAAAACTACAAATTAAAAAAAAAAAAAAAAAAAAAAAAAAAAAAAAAAAAAAAAAAAAAAAAAAAAAAAAAAAAAAAAAAAAAAAAAAACAAACCTAAAACTACAAATTTGATAAATATGCCAAAAACTTTTATAATTATTTTGAGAAATCTTTCTACATATTATAGTGGTTAAGAGCTTGGATTCTGAAATCGGATGACCTTGGTTTGGTGTTCTAATTCATTTAATGTATGATCTTCAGTGACTCCTTTTTGCCTCTAAATCCAGATTTCCTCATTGCTAAACGGAGTTGGCAAAAATATCAGCTAACTCTTAGGGTCATTACCAAGATTAAATGAGTTAATATTTTATACCAGTGTCTGATTATGGTTTGTCACTTTAATTACTTAGTAAATAAATACTGTGTTTTTAGGAATGGCTATTTTTGTCATGATCTAAATTTAGTGTTTAGTTCTTATTAAATTTTTCCTTCTCTATTGCTTATTTCCCTAAAGCACTCATATGATCAAATAGCTATTTATTTGCTAGTTCCTCATTGATCATTTTATGTTACTATATCAGCATGACCTTTTTACTGCCAACTAATTTTCTATTTTATTGTTTTGAAATGTTTCAAATTACTCATATGAATGGTGTAAGAGGGATATCAGCTAATCCATTCAGATTAGAAGGTGAAATACAGGTAGAAAAGCTGAACATTTTTCTTGGCTTTCTTCATCACAGAAACTTAGTTGATGCATATTTTTCTAGTTGTTTCCAATGTACAGGTGTAAATACATAGATGTATATTTCTCTCATTGCTCAAGTGTAAATACACAGATGTATATTTCTTTTTCTGGAAAATAAATAACTCTTTAAAAACATTGTCTGCTGTTGAAGGTTATGGTCATTTAAAGGAACCAAACTCTTTAGAATCTCAACTGGCATTTTTAAGATATTTTTGAGGGCATATTGGGTATGTATTGAACCCAGTAGCATTTTACCTCTGAGCTACCCCATCCCTCGCCTTTTTATTTTCATTTTGAAACAGGGTCTTGCTAAGTTGCTGAGGCTGTCCTGGAACATGGAATCATCTTGTCTCAACCTCCCAAATACTAGGATTACAGGCATGGGCCACCACAACTTCAACTTCAGCTGCTACATTTTTACTGTTGTCTGGAACTAACAATTCCTCTTACTATTTGAGTTTACAAATGAATCTGAAAAAATGATGTCTTGACTTTTTTTTTATCTTAAGTGATACTGGTGAATGAATCCAGGGGCATTCTACCTCTGAGCTACATCCCAAGTTCTATTTTTATTTTTAATTTTTATTTTGAAATGGTCTCATTAAGTTGTGGAGAGCCTCATTAAGTTGCTGAGGCTGGCCTTTAATCTGTGATCTTCCTGTCTCTCAGCCACCCAAGTATTGGGATGACAGGCATGCACCACCATGCTCAACTTTGACTTTCTAATAAAAATAGATATCTAAGATTGCCTTTTCTTATATATTACTCCCTTATAAATTGCCATTATTGCTCATGTGTATAGCCAAGAGTACAAATGAATGGTATATGATTTTTAAATATGTAACTAGAGACAAGAAGTAGAAAAAAATTATTATTACATAATTAAGTTCACTCTTCAAAAAAAAGAAAGTTTTAAACTGAATATTTTATTTTTTTCTTTGTTTTTTAAGAATAAAACTTAAAACTGTTTTGGGGCTCTCTAAGGACACCCCTATGTTTGTTGCCTTACTGAGAGGATTCATAAGACTCAGAATATCGTTGTACTCACAACTGTGATTTACTAGAGTGAAAAGTAACAAGCAAAATCAGCAAAGGCAAAAGAGAAAAGTGACAGTTTGGAAGGTACCAGGCTCAGACTTCTAGGGATCCTTTCCCAATGGAATCACACCAGACATGTATAGTTACTCCAGTAACAAATTGTGATGACACATATAAATTGTTACTACCAGGGAAGCTTAGCTAAGTCCAAAGTTTTTATTGGGAACTGACCATGTAATCGTCTCTGTCCAACACATAAAAAACCTGAAAGGAAAGGAGGTGTTCACCACAAGCCTTATTGTTTGCATAAACATGTAGACATGTTTAACTACTCTTATCAATTAGGAATGATTTCATATTAGTATAAAGAGCTGTTTACCATTCAGGTTCCCAAGTTCCAGGCAAGGAAAGAGATGTAAAGCCAGAACCAAACCAAAATAAATTAATAATTGACCTGCCTGGAAAAAATCAAATTATAATAATATACAAATGACTGTAATGCATTTATGTTTTGAAAAATATGATATATTTAAATTAAGCATAGAGATCATAAATGTTATCAGTAGATGTGATTTAAAACGTATACACTCATGTAACTCACACAAAAAATGTTACATGATAAATAATATATAAAATGTTTTCAGCACACCAAATTCATTGGGTCCCCTTAAGGTCAAATTTATAGGCCACAACCCCTCAGGCAACGCTGGTCAGATTTCTTATATCATAGATTAACTTTTCCTACTTCAGAGCTTCATATGATATATGTCTTCTTTTACTCAACAAAATATTTTCCAGATTCCTCCATGACAGTGCCTACATCAACAGTTCAAACCTTTAAATTATTGAGTAATATTCCTTTGAATGACTTATACTTCAAATTTTTAACCAGTTTCATGCTGATGGATATTTGTTTTCAATTTGGGGCTATGCTATTATGATTAAAATGGCTATGGACATTTTTATGCAATTCTTTTTGCTGATATATATCTTGCATATCTTATTAATTTATCTTAGACACATGTTGAGTGGAATTATCATATATTTAATGTTGAAAGAAATTGACAAGTCTTTTTTTTTTCCAAAGAAGAGATACCATTTAACATTCCCACCAGCAATGTAGGAGAGTCCCAATGTGTTCTATATTTTTGCCAACTTTTAGTATGGGTATTCTTTTTAATTTTAGCCATTCTAGTGGATGTTGAAGTGGTATTCAGTTATGTAGTGGTATTTGGTGTTGAATAAGTTTTGGGGTGTCTACTAGATATTCATATATCTTTGTTCACGAAGTGTGTTCAGAACTTTTTTTTATCATTTTTATAGTTTTTTTGACCTCTTATCATCTTGAGGGAGTTATTTATATATTCTGCTTAAAACTCCTAGTTGGGTGTGGTGACACATCTCTGGTTCAAGGCCAGCCTCAGCAATATAGGAGGTCCTCAGCAACATTGTTTCAAAAATAAAAAATAAAATAAGGCTGGGGTTGTAGTTCAGAAGTAGAACAGCCCTGGGTTCAATTCCCAGTACTACAAACAATAATAACAGTAACAATAACAAAACATTCCTCTCTTCAACATATATACTGTAAATATTTCCTCCCAACTTGTGGTGTGTCGACTCATATTCTGTTCTTTTTATTAATAGCCTAGTTTGTCATTCTTAAACTATTTAGTACTTTCTTTTCTAAGAAATTTGTGTCTTCTCCAAGATTGCACACATGTGTTTCAGCTGCTCCTAGCTTTTTTTTTTTTTTTTTTTTTTTGGTACTGGGGATTGACCCCAAGCATTTTACCTCTGAGCTACATCCCCAGCCCTATTTTTTATTCTTTATTTTGAAATAGGGTCTCACTAGGTTGCAGAGGGCCTCACTAAGTACCTGAGGCTGGCCGTGAACCTGTGATCCTCCTGTCTCAGCCTCCCAAGTTCTGGGATTACAAGCATGCACCATCACACTAGCTTCTTCCTAGTTTTTACATTTATGAACCATTTCAAATTTTTGTGTATGGTGTAACAGAGGGATTGAGGTTTATTTTATTATCATTATTGTTGTAATATGGTTACTTAGTTGTTCCAGTACCATTTATTGAATTGCTTTTTCTTATTGATTTCTTTGGTGGTTTTGTATTATATATTTCTTTTCTCTTCCTGGATTTTATACTCTTTCCTTGACTATATCTATCCCTTTGCTAATAGCACATTTTCTTAATTACTAGAGCTTTATAAAAAGTCTTGAAATTAGGTTGTACTTCTCTATTATGAGATTGTTTTGTCTACTTTGATTACTTGCATTTCCACATACTTTTTAAAAATCAGCTTGTCAATTTTTACAATAAAAGCCTGCTGGGATTTTTTTATGAGGGTTACAATGAATCCATAACCAAATTTTGGGAAATTTGACAGTGCAACGATATTTACTTTTCTAATATAGCATAAAGTATAGATGCCTATTTATTTGATTTTCTTACTTTGTCTCAGAAATCCTCAAGAGTTTTTAGTGTAATGTTTTTGCTAAATTTATCTTAGGGTTACTATATGATTTTTGATGTTATAGTGTTTTGAATGGAATTTCCATCTGTACATTGCTAGAATTTACAAATACGATTGATTTTTAAATCCTGACCTTAAGCCAAGTGTGACCTTAAGCCAGGTGGCACAGGTACTTGGGAGACTGAGACAGGAAGATCACAGGTTCAAATCCAGCATCAGCAACTTCATGAGGCTTTCACCAACCTAATGAGACCCTGTTTCTAAATAAGAAATAAAATCAGGCTGGGGATGTAGCTTGGAGGTAGAATGCCTCTGGGTTCAATCCCCAGTACAAAAAAAAATTTAAAAATGCTGACATTGTTGCATAGGCTCTGACTAATCTTGCTAGTTCTAATAATTTGACAATGAACTTCTTATGATTTCCCTTTGTTGTCTGTGAATTATATTATCTGAAATAGGTTTTCCTTTTCCTTTTTATTTGTTTTTCCTTTTATTTTTCTTGCCTCATTGCATCAAGGACCTCTAGCTTAATATTGAATAGAGGAAAAGAGACTGAATATTCTTGGCTCTATCATAATCATGGAAGAAAAAAGTCTTTGATGTTAGCTATAATCTTTGAGGAAGGAATAAGGAAGTTTACATCTATCTATTCCTAGTTTGCTGAAAGGTTTTATGATTGGGTGTTGAATTTTCTCAAATGCTTTTTCTGTATATATTGAAATTCTCATATAATTATTTGCCCTTATTTTATTAATGAAGTAAATTATATTGATTTCTATACCTGAAATCTTGCATTCTTGAGACAAAAGTCATTTGGTTAAGGCATACTAACCATTTTGTAGAACTGAGTATGATTTACTAATAGTTTGTTAAACACTTTCAAGTGTATAATTATGAAATACATTGGTATATAATTCTTTTTTATCTTGTAATGACTTACTTTTGTTTTGGTATTAGGGTTACCTTTGTATCATAAATGAATCAGACTGTTCCTTTTTTCTACATTTTGAAAGATTTTTAAAGATTAGTAATATAGCTTCTTTAAATTTTTATAAAATTCACTAATTAAAACACCTAAAGCTGAAATTTTATATGTGTGTGTGAAGCAAGACCCTATTTCATTTAGGAGTATTTCACTTCTGTTTTCATAGATACATTAACTATGTCTTTGTTGCTATTTTTTTGCTGCTATTTTGTCAACATATCTTAGATCTTTATACTAGCAAATAAGATGAATTGGGAAGATTCTTTATTTCTAATTGTTCTTGGACAATTTATATCACATGAACTTTTATAAAATTATTATTTCTTAGAAGTTTAGAAGCAATCACCCACTAAGCCATCTGAACTGAAAGTCTACTCGGAATTATTTGAAAACCTTTTGGTTAATTCAATATGCAGACTATCCTTGGTCAATTTGGTCACTTTTTTTTTTCCACAAAATCATCCACTGTTTTTGAAATCTCAAATTGTGTGGATGGAGTTATACGTAATGTTATAGTACTTAAAAATCCCCCCTTAACTAAATTCATTCCCTGAGGACTATATAGTACATAAAACTTACAAGAGATAATATATAATTTCAATAGGGGATTAAGTTAAACCTATAAAGGGTTTAATGTAGGTAATTTTAAAATATCTTTACTCACAATTTTTATATAATTGTAGTTCCTTTATGGTTGTCTACTTTTTTATGCCCAAGTTGCATTATATTGTTACAGAAAAATTTTAGGTTTCAATATTTTCAAATTTATTAGGCACATTTGAACATTGTCATATTCTACTTTTCCCATCTGTTTCTTTCATCTTGTTTTGTTTTTATTTATGTTAAATGTCTTAAATATGTGCCTATAACTTTTTTATCTAAAGAATTGTTCTTAGATTTCTTTCTCAATTCTGCTGTTTTAATTTTTAAACTACTATTGTATTTTATCAAACCTATAATTCTGTGGATAATATATAATGTTAGATTGCATACCATTAAGAAAGAAAAGAAAATTTTGCCAAGTAGGCTTCTTATTACTTATACTTTTTATTTTAATTTATTAAAATAGCACTTCTGAGTAACTTAGTATATTTTGTCATCATTTATCACTATTCTATATACCTCAAAGAGAAGAATATAAGCAGAATACATGAGTTGTTGCTAAAACTCCTCACATACAGACTAATTTCTAAATATCATTTTGATTTAGAGTCATTTAAATTCCCCATGTTTCATTATTTTCAAATTTGGACATTGCCATATATTTTTCTGTCTTTAGAATTGGAAAATCCTCAGCCCTTAATTTTTCAATATCATGTCAGTTTCCCTTTTCTTACTGTCCTTTTTGACTCCTATTAAATGTATGTTGGACCTTTCAACAACATCATATATTTCTCTTATGTTCATCCCTATCCTCATCCTTCTAATCCTCATTATTCAATTTGGATACATTTTTTCTTCAGATATACTAGTCCCATCTTCTTCTATGTTCAACCCGCTTTTCATCCTGTCCAATGAGTTCTTCACTTCAGATATTAGATTTTTTTCAGTGCAAAATGTCCATCTAAGGCTTTATAGATTGTTTTTCTGTGGAAATTTCAATATTTTATCTATATATATTGCTCATCTTCACTGAAATATTAGTCATAGCTCTTTTGAAGTCTTTGTTAACTTTGTTATCTTTAAAATCTCTGGGTCTGTCTCTGTTGGATGTTTTAGTTCTTATCAGTCACCTATTCTTGCTCCTTTGTATCCTGATTATTTTGTAAGATATTTATTTACAAATATATAGATGTCTAGAATTGTTTTAAGTTTACTTCTTTGAAGTCTTGTTCTGACAGTGAGTTAAATCACTAGCAGAGGATTTTGCTTTTCCCCAAGCCCGATTTAAGGTCCTGTTTATAATTTTTAAGGCACATATTATTTTTCCTTTCCACCCTATGAACAAGATGTTTTGGTATTTACCTTGAAACAATGAATATATAACTTTTGAATTACACTATGCTCAACTTTATGCTGGCTAAATCCCACTTCAGATTAATGGAAGAATGATAGAATGATTCATGCATGAGGTCATAGAACAATTGTAGTTCTTTTGCAAGTTTTCATTGTATAGAGTTCAATAGGTCCAAAATATTACTTTTATTCCTTACTTTATGGCTTTTAAAGACTTTGAACACATGGTATATTTAGCCAAAAAACTCTAATGCTCACCACATACCAATATTAGAATCTTTACCACCATTCTACTTACAGAAGTTTACTGGTTTAAACCTCAACTCTTAGAACAATCAGTGCTCTATCTCCAAGTCCTTCCCTTTTTTACCCATTATTTTCTGGGACTTAGGGTCTCAAAGTAAATGTAGGAAGAGAGTCTAATTGATTTGAATTGGCATTGCCGATCTTTTGCCTACCTTGTACAGGTGTATCAATAATCAACTACAGAGTTTTTCAAGCTTCCATCATTCCTACATTGTTTATTCAATATTTTTACATTGTTAACACCACCTGCACTCTTAGTTGCCTAGTATTTTCCTTTAAACAGTCTTTAAATCAACTAACTTTTTAAAAACTGACTTTATCCTAAGTAATGACAACCAATAATTCTAAACATAGGATAATTGTGGGTATATAGTTATATAGTTAAGTTAGTTATGACTGTTATTATTAATTTTCAACTTTTAATATTTTTATGGATATACTAGTGAAAATTAGAGAAGACTAATATGTGCTAGCTTAATAAGATTTGGTACTTTTTAGTTTTAAATCTTCATTGACTTTCATTTAATTCGTGTTCCAACCTACAAAGTATATAGTATATCTCCAAACACAATATAATTACCAAACATCAGGAAGAAAGTAGATAGAGGGTACAGTGTTAATAGTATTCTTGGGACAAAACATATGCCAATGTAGATAAATGACTTAAGAATTATATAATAAAGTACCAGGTCTCTAGTACCTGGTTTATTGCCATTATAAGATTGAAGAGAGTGCTAAATGAGGTAACAAATATGAATTCATTATAAAATTTTACATGTGCAAATGAGTATGCTAATTTTCAGTTTAACTCAATTTAAACACTGAAGAAAATATCAGTGTAGAGACAACCTCATTCTGGAGAGAGAAAACCCCAGCTTTGGTTGGTTTTCCCTTCTGGGGGAAAAATTTTTATTTTTCTTTTAAAATCAGTAAACTCACACACACACACACACACACACACACACACACACACCCCTATTGACAGTGCCAATATGTGTCACGGGCTTTACACCAAACTCAAGGTCACATTGGCTCTGTGTTCTCCCAGCCTTGCCTAGGGAAAAAAGTTATTAAAGAGGAACAAATAAAGGGAAATTGAATGGTTCTGGGTTAAATGCCGGAAAACACTTAAAGGGTTTCCTTTATTTTGCCATTTATTCATGCACAATGGCTTTAGTATTTAAATGTGTTCTTTTTTATTGCTGAATCCATTGAGGCAGTGAACTGTGTCTTTGTGAGGCTTCCAGTGTGGTGGAAAGCAGGCTTGCCATCCTGGGAACCATAATTTAACCACCATGCACACATCAACTCACTGACGGTGTTTTGCCACAAGTTTTGTGTGTATATAAATTATGTTCCAAACTTCAAGAAATATACTCCTGCAGTGGAAATTTGGTTGGGCCTGTGCAGTTGGGAATAAACACAGAGGGTAAAGAAAAAGAACATAATCACTCCCGGGTGCTTTGGTGGTGAACAACTTGACTTCTTGCCCTGACTTTTCAGTAGGAAATAAAACATTTACAAGCTCTTCACTAATTCCAGTTGTTTTCACCCTGAAATTGTGTCAATGGACTATAAAACTGAAGAATGGCTATTTTTCGTAGTACAATAGGAAAAGTAATACTGAAAGATGGTAAAAATTATAATGGTGGAAAACAAAATTTGGAATATGTATGGACACTGTCAAGGCATTGGCGCTGGGCAGGAATAATGCCAAGGTCAGTTTTATTTCATTTTATGAATCATGCTTCTAGAAGCTTTTTGTGTTGTAATACAGCTGAGGTTTCATTCATTCATTCATTCATTCATTCGTTAATATTTATTTGCCCTTTCAGATATACTGTTATCTTTTTTGGAACTAGGTATTGAACCCAGAAGCATTCTACCTCTGAGTTACACTCCCAGCCCTATTTTTTATTTTTATTTTGAAACAGGATCTTGCTATGTTGAAGAGAGTCTCACTACTTGCTGAGGCTATCCTCAGACCTGTGATCCTCTTGTCTTGTCCTCCCGAGTACTGGGATTACAGGCATGTATCACCAGGCCAGCTCAGAATGCGTTAATTTTTGTTAATATTTAATTTTGATCTAGGACATTTTCCCAACTTGTTCACATAAAGATTGGCTATTAAGGCTTAAAAACTGAAGCATATGATTGGAATTTTGAAGAGTCTTTTCTACTTTTTTTTTTTTTTTTTTAACCTGGCATGTTACCCCTTCTAAACTAGGCTTAGTTCTACTTTACCCAGGTTTTCCTGGATCTATTTCTGGCTCGGTAATTTGATTGTAACTGCTTAGTATTAAAATGTAATAGCCTGAAATTAAATGGAAGCCTTAGCAGAAGGTGAGTGGGATTGCTTGATCTTCAGTGACTCAAGATTCCAAATTTGCTTGTGTATTGCTATATTTGTGACTAATATCTCATAAAGAAGCCAAGCTGAATACAGCTCCAGTAGGGGGAAAGGTCAGAGATGTGATCCCAATACAGGGAATAAATAGAAGTGCCCTTTATGTAGTTGCAGAAATATTACTATACTGAAACATCAACACAGCAGATGTCATGAGCCTATTTAGCAGATACCCAAACAATAGCTCCAATACAAAGCATGTTGAAACAACATCTTGAAAATGCTTACAAGCATTTAAAATATTTGGTGTATAGTATAATGTAAAGAAGGTGACTACCACTCGTAAATAATTTTTAATTCATCTGTCTCAATTTCCTCCTCTATAAAATGTAAATAATAATATTCTACCTCAGAGTAGTTACTAAACTAAATAAAATGCATATACAGAGAATAGCACATTTCTTGGTTATTAAGAAGTGCTAGGCCGGGCATGGTGGCACACACTTGTAATCCCAGCATTTGGGAGGCTGAGACAGGAGGATCCAGGTTCGTGGCCAGCCTCAGCTACCTAGTGAGGCACTCCGTAACTTAGTGAGACACTGTTTCAAAATAAAAAATAAAAAATAGGGCTGGGGGTATAGCTCAGAGGTCGAATGCCTCTGAGTCCAATCCCCAGTACCACAAAAAAAAAAAAAAAAAAAAGAAGTGCTAGGAAGTTAGGTAATCATCACTTGTATAAGTTTGTTTTAAGTAAAAATAAATAAATAAATAAATAAATAAATAAATAACCCCCATAAGCCAGTTTCATAGTAGGAATTTCAGTATATAGAAATATGATACCAATGGATTACCATTTGACATTCAATACTGATAGATTACATATCTAATTCCCTATCAGTTTTATCATCAACCAACTGTCTAATTTTGATGAACTTCTGGCTTAGTTTTTATGTTTATAAAATGAAATGATTTCTATGCATATGACTAAGATTCTTTTGTTTCCCATATTCTGCCATCTGATGAAAGACCATAATTCAAAAAACCATCAACACTCCTATGAATTTTTAGACAAGACAATTACCTACATAGACTGCTTTTTAGGCAAACTCCTACCCAGACGTAGGTGGCTAAACACTCTAGAAATTCGTCCTATAATACTACAGTGACTCCAGGTAATATCTTCCATGATTTTTCCTAATATTACGGCTATCACTCCAACACGGATTTTGATATTTTTAAAACAGAAAGGTTTTACTTTGCTCAGTGGTAATTGACTCAATTTTTGGCATTTGTAACAACATTAGATGGATCATATATGCTAGTGTGCCAGAATTCAAGGCAAGGAAGAAAAGAAATGCTGAGTATCTGAACAATGTAGTATTTACATGGGAGTATTCCCTCTGTTCTGCATTATTGTTTACTGAATGTGTGGTCCATGGGCCTGATGTCTCAGTATTACCTAGGAGCTTGTTGGCAATGTAGAATTTTAGGGACCACCTAGAATTAAAGACTCAGTCAGAGTTTAGATTTAAATAAGATCCCCCAGATATTCTTATACACAATGAATTTTGATAAGCAATACTCTAGACCACTTAAAATAAAAATGATATCTTATCCAAATTATTGATACTGGACTCCAAACTAAGGGCTACAAACTAAAAATCATGAAATATGAAAAAAACAGCAGACATCATGACAATAGTTGTTCTTAAAATTGTTAATTTCAAGCACCCTTTTTAACCTCAAAGACCATCCTAAATGTAGATTAGTCATTTTTCAGATGAATAGATTGCCATCATAAGTTAAATGTTAAAGGAAATTACAACTTTTTAGAAAACAAGATATTTTATATCAGCATGTGGCATATTAAAGTTATACATGCATCTGGTGAGACAAATTCTAGAGGGAAATGTTCATCACAACTTGTAACATATGGTGTAATGTTAGAAGTCTTTTAAAACTATATTACAAAATAGTCCTATGAAATTAGTTATTCTCTTATATTGTGTCCTATTTTCCCACTGAAAGTTTCTATATTTTTTCACTGTGTAAATTAAACATGTGCCAGATTATAATAGATGAGTATAGTAAGTAGCTTACCCATAAACAAATAAGCCTTGGTGATACAATAATTTTTAGAGAGTACTGTTTTGCTCTGGAAAGAAAACTTTGATTGTAGTAAGGTACATTCAGTCCTGGTGTCCTTATAAAATAATTAACTAATTGATTTAGCTGTTCAATACATAATGATGAAGCTTATAAGTGTTAGGCATATGCTAGATGATAGGCAAGAGTAGTGAACAAAAATCAGAACCAGTCCTCTGCCCCCTCATCATTTCAGTCTATTGTGGGAGAGATACATTAATCAATGATAAAAATGAATTTATTGTTACAAGCTATAATAAGCATTTGTAAGTGCTGTGAAAGTCCAAGGAGTCTTCTTTGCAGAAGTGGCATTGGAATAGTGAGTAGGCAATAACCAGGATAAGAACATAGGAGTTGGGGAAGGGAAGAGAATTCTGGGTTGAGTGATTAGCAGGAACAGAGCTCTGTGGAGAGGGAGGGAATGCATGTTTAAGTATCTGGAAAGCCATAATGGTTGGACATTAAGATTAAAAAAAAAAAAAAAAGTGGCCTGAGACAGAGCTGGAGGGATGGTTATGAAGAGATCAAAGCAGGCAGGAACTTTAGGATGTAGTTAAGAATTTGAATCCCTGTTTAAAATCCTTCAAAGGAAAAACATTGATAGATTTAAAGAGGAAGCCATGGCATGAGGATAATTTTTTTTATCATTTACTTACAGTCACACTGGCTGTAGTGTGGAGAATGCATTGGCTGGGAAATCAGCAGTGTCAGGAGTTATCTGACGTTGTGTCCATACCTGAGAATACCGATGCCAATCTCAATATCTTGTCTGGGGAAGGGGAGAGTGGGGAGGGAGCTGAGAGAAAGTCCACCAAGTGCTGTGTGCATGTATTTCAAGATCACTAAGAACTACATTGTGGTGTGAGACTACAATGCACCAATAAAAGCATAAAAAAGAGGTTATAGGTGGACAAATTAGAAGATGATGACAGTAAGCTAAGCAATAAAAGATTAAGGTAGTGCTGATGGTAAAGATAGGTGAATGGGCCCCAGTAATATGAAGGAAGGTATCTTAATGAGCATTTGAAGGGATAAGAAGGAATTGAGGTGAGGTGATTTCTGACTTGTGGCTCTTTATATCTGGTGGTCAAGAGATTCATGTTTGGGTAGGAAGGTCACAAGTATAGTTTTGGACTTGATACTTTTCAAATTCTATTTGTACAATAAAAACATGATTCAAATGAGCATCCTTGCACACTAAGATGAGAATAATATACACTTTACTATGCATTAATTATGGGATATTACAAAGCACCTAATCTTTCTAGTGATTCTCTGATATAATCAAGTTTCTCTGCTTCAAAAATGCAAAGAAATTAATTTATATTCTAGACTGGATTCTGTGTCTTCCAGTACCTGATGGATGATCCTCTTGGTATATCACACTGTTTTACATAGATTTTTTTTTTAAGTTGATCTCTGCTAACCCAATTACTTAGGATGCATTTTTAGAACTAAGATCTTAGCAATTAGCTTTTATATAGGATTGTGGTAACATAACAATTAAGACCTCGAGTCAGACACACCTGTGTCCTGAGCCTGCTTCTGTCATTTACTAGTTCTGTGTCCACACAAAACATAGTTTGCTGAGGCCCAGTTTACTCATTCCTAAAATAGAGGCAATCCTTAGTAAATAGTTACTGGAGCCTATTCTTTGCTAGTAATTAATAGGGCTGTTGAGATGATTTGTTAAAATAATGTATATAGACTACTTAGTTCAGTGCTTGACACATTATGAATAAATCAATAACATTGATATTATTGTTGTTTATATTATTGTTATTTTATTTTGCAGTACTGGGGATTGAACTCAGGGGCAATCTACCTCTGAGCTATACCCCCAGCCCTATTTTTTATTTTTTATTTTGAGACAGGGTCTCACTAAGTTGTGGAGGGCCTCACTAGGTAGCTGAGGTTGGCCGAGAACCCAGATCCTCCGGTCTCAGCCTCCCGAATGCTGGGATTACAAGGATGCGCCACCACGCTCAGGCTCTATTATTGGTATTATTTAGCTTTCACTTCTCCCATATATTCTGGGAAACATTGGCCATGCCTTTACTTGGTAATTCAGAAATATTTTTCTCTGTTAGCTCTTTTTATCTTTCCAGCCTGTAGGGCCATGGGATTGGGTATAGGGAAATGTACTTTGGGGTAGAGGTATTTCCTGACTCAGGCACAATGTTTATAAACACTCCCCAGTTATGCCTTCCAATTACTCTGTATCAATTTAATATCATTCCTTTCATCTCCCCAGGGCAGCAGTTGCTGAGTGAATGCTGTGAACCAGCTTCCTTCCCTTAACTGCATACTCAATGCTTAAATGTGTAGAGACTTCCATGCTGATAGGCAAATAGATCCTATCCTCTAGTCTGTAGCTCCCAGGGGACCCTGCCCATGCTAGAGGTGTGCTGGTGCTCTGGCCATCCTGCCTGCCAAGTAGTTTGAGTAATTCTCCCTCTTCCTACTCCCACCTCACTTTACTGTTTAGCTGCTTTAAACACAATACATGGAAAGGTTCTACTGCTTTACCTTAGTAGGAACCAGCCTGAATTGATGTTTTATTTTCTTTTACATGTCATCATAAAAAAAAAAAAAATTCCAGACCTTGGCTTATTGGAGTGTATGTTTACACTGATATAGCAGGAGTGATAGTAAGCTTTCATGGATTTGGTAAAATTTTATGAATTTGCATGCCTCTAATCTATAAATCTTGGCTTTAGTTTCTTTTTATAAGAACAAGGATTTAGTGAGCATATGAATAAGGTAAAAGATGATTTATTTGTAAAATGATAGAAGAAAAATATTTTTTCATGCACTTGTAACACTTATAACAAATAACACTTATTTACAAATGATTTACCTGACTTAAAAATATGCTATCCCATATGAGTCTTACCTATTTAATAAAGTACTTGAAAGTTCCTTTGAGTCATAGTCCAGCATCAGTAGTACCTATCTGCAATTACTCTGGGTCTCCCAAATGTTATTTATTTATTTATTTATTTATTTGTACTGAGGATTGAACCCAAGGGCAGCATTCTACCTCTAAGCTACACTTCCAGCCTTTTTAAATGTGTGTGTGTGTGTGTGTGTGTGTGTGTGAGATACTGGGGATTGAACCCAGGGACATTCTACTTCTGAACTACATCTCCAGCCCTATTTTATTTTTCAGTTTTAAGCAGGATCTTACTAAGTTGAGGAATACCTCACTAAGTTACTGAGGCTAGCCTCAAACCTGAGACTCTACTGTCTCAGCCTCCCAAGTACTAGAATTATAGGTGTGAGCCACCATACCAGGCTATAAACACAGACACCACCCATCTACCACTCATGGATGGGACTTGAGGATTCTGAGGAAATATAGACCTCCACCTCTGCTGTGGGCTCCTATCCACCCCCTCACTGGGGAGGGGTAGTCTCCTATAAAAGAACTGTGAGACCACAGAGGCACTCTCTCCCTCTTGAGATGGCCCATGTTCTCCCTTGAATTCGTATCCCTCACTTTCCTAAATAAACGTATGTCTTCGTCTCTGAAAAAAAAAAAAAAAAAAAAATTTGCCCTGCAATCTAGATTCACATTAAACTGATGGATACCCTTTCTAATCAGGTATGAGAAAGTCAGTTTGGCTTCTTTCTCTGTGGATAGTGTGGAAAAGTGTCCCAGGTAAGTTACTTGGGCCTTGGGCCTATTCCTTCTTCGCTTGCCAGGCTGGTTCTTCAAATATAATGCTTATGTTTTTTGGATCTTTTGACCTGTATTGGTCTTGCTGCATAGCGATAAATCTGTATTCTTTGTCCCATGATTTCTAGCTAGTTCATTTAGCTCCGTTTCTCTGAAGCTGATGAAAGGAGGAGTTAATTTTCTCAGCTTCCTAACAGCAGACGTTGCAAAGGACCAGGCCTGTGTCTCATGTTAGTGGCTCTCTGAGCCACACCGCAAGAAATATTACAGGCAGCAGATAGTTTCATTTTCAATTTAGACACCCATTATTTGATATTTACAGGCCATTCCTAATTCCAAGTCCTGAATTTATGGTTTGTTCTGGCGATTATCACCGCAGCAATCTCCTGCAACTGGGCTGTGCTTCATTGGAGCTGTGCGTGGCTTTATCAGTCCTCCCTGACGTCTGGAGCTGATATATCGCATCACGTCCACCTCGCCCGGCTCATAGAGGCTTGCTTTATGACTCCCAGAGGTTCCATCTCTTCGGGGTGGGTAGGCCAGTGTACACTGTCCTAGTGGGGGGAAGCTGACCCTTGGGAAAGAGGCTGATGGTCACTGAACAAATAAAAGCGTAACAAGTAAAATTCAGAACCTTTCTGAATCAAACTAGATGGTACCATTTTTAAGTTAAATTTACTGAGTTTTGTCAGTGCTAAATAATAATGAAACATAGATGTTTCCTACTTTGCTTTGCAAACCTCAAGTGAAGAGTCACATATAAATCTCTGGGAATACAGAAGACTAGTGGCATTGGTTCTTTGGAATCATATGCACATTTCGAATGGTTATTTCATATTTTTTCTTGTGAATAGACTGTATTCAGTCTTACCTCTCAGATACTTGGGTGTTCCCTAGGCTCTGTTACATAGCATTAATTAAAACTTACAGAAAGACTTTAGAAGCCTATGCATTGATTTTCTGTAGAAGATGCACTTGATAAGTGTGCATTTTTGAAAGGCTGTAGAGACACATGGATCTATTCACATGCCATAGATGGAAGGATATTTCATTTTCCAGTCTTGCTGATTGGCCTGAGAATAAGAACATCTTTTGCCACCAGCGCCTAACTACTTTTGTGATTTTATTGTGGCTTATCACTATCCCTTCTCTCCTTCAGAGGAGCTAGAACTTTGGACTTGATCATAAAAAGACTTGCTACTCTTTCTTCCCTAATTAGAAATATCTTAGCGCTTCCTTGAAATCTTGTCTTCTGCTGTGAAGAGACAAAAGCAAAGAGAAAAAGAAAAAAAAATATATATATATATATGGCATATATATATATATATGGCAAAGAAAACCACTAGAGACTGGCCTGTGAATGAGTCCTCTCCAACCTCTGTCCTGTTTCACTTGCCCAGTAAGTCCTTGTATCACGAGGGACCAACAAACTAGGAGTAGTCCTGCAAGTGTTTTCTTTTAGGGAGTGAGATGAAAATTATCTTCCCTGTAAGGAAATACTACCAAGAGATAGTCAGCATGCCCAATAGTAATACTTGGTGATCAGATCTGTACAAAACCCAAGAGGTCCAATCTTGAACACCACTTTACAAAAGAGGAAACTGAGATCCACAGAGACTGTGTGATGTGCCCAAGTGCACACATCTAATAAGCAAAAAAATTCAGACTTAAACTCTCTCCTCTGACTCACTAAATAGAGATTTTTTTCCCTTTATATTAGAATTTTGAAAGAAAAGTTAAAATATGTACCCAGAATTAGTCTTAGAATTCTCACTATATGTATATAGTTATATATAAATTTTTACTGTATTGGAACACATTCATCATTTCAATTACCCATTTTTACCCCATGACAAGAGCAGCTATAATTTACACAGCAAAATTTCTGAATGCACTATACTATTATTAACTATTGTCCTCATACTGTACATTAGGTTTTTTTGACCTGCTCACCCTACGTATTTGGCACTTTGTATCCTTCAAGCTCCATCTCTCCATTTCCTCCTTCCTGTTTCTGACCACCATGATGTGAGAGCAGCTCTTCTCCCCCACTGCAGGCCGGCAGAGTACAGTGCTACCTCCTTTCTTGGGGGAGTGCAGCTGTATAGGTTCCAGGCAGCTCCGTAAGGTGACATGTCTGCGAGGCCTACAGGTGTTCAAGGTAGTGAGGGAGGCTGCTGGTCCTCTTTCACTGCAGGGAGAAGTCCTTCTGGTTTTGAGCTTATTCTGACTGGGGGATGGGTGGCAGAGGTGACGTTTTCCAGCTGTTTTTTATGTGGCCGTTCTGGGCATCTGTGCTGTATTGGACTTCTGTGATTCTGAGGTCTTCTTATACTTTCCTTTAATTATTTTTATCCAAACATAGTTGTTTATTTGTTGTTTTGGTGTCTTGGGGGTAGGGAGAGTTACTCAAGGTTTCTTGTTGGTCAGCTTGCTGACATCCAAGAAGAGTTTTCTTTGCAGTTTCAGTGTGAACTTTCTATTTGTATCATTCTGTTAGCAGGTATCTGTGTGAGTCTGGGGCACACTTGAGGTCAAGGTCGGACTCAGTGCCCTTAGGTCTTTTCAGTGCCCTTCACCTTTGGATGCCCTTCTTTCCACTTGACTAACTCGAACACGATTCTGAGGCCTGCACTTTGATAATAGTCAATAATCTACATATTTCAGAAAATCCCCTTCCTCCTACTGTCTGTCCCAATAACACATATCTGACACATGCACTGCTTCCAAGATAGCTTTTGGAACTTAAAACTAAATTAAGGCTTTAAAAAAAAAAAGTAAAATAAAGCAATAATATTTTATCTCTTTATCCATTTAATTTTACAAATTCTTTCCTTAACCCTAGTTGAAAAGTTAAACAATGCCAAAATCTTTCTAGTTATCTTTGTTCTTTCATGTCAGTCTTTGGCTTCTAATCAGTAACTAGAACATAATTGTCTAAACATCCATCTTGATTTAAATGAAGTCTGATTTTCCGTAGGTCAGGTCTGTTGCAGGGAGAAATTCAGCAGTTGAAAGAGAACCTAATTGGTTTATTTTTTCCTTCTCTCTTCTTTTCTGAGTTGGGGCAAAGGAATGAATGAGAGGTAAGGGGAACCAGAAAGTTATAACTGGCTCTCTGGGTGTTGAAAGCTGACTTTCCTCTGGACTTCTAGTTAAGCTTCCAGCAAGAGAAAACATTGGTACACCAAATGGTAACTTGAAGAGCGTATATAAAAATTCCCTTTACCTTAGTGTGGACAAGGTTTGAGGGGCCAGTAAGGGATACTCTAAGACTCTAAGTCTTCTGCAGAGGGCTTTGCCTGTCCCAGTCCTACATGAATAAAAAAGGGGATGGGCCCTGGAACCTGAGAAGTTAGCTATATGAAGAAGGGTGCTTGAAAGGAGCTGTGGTCCTCAGTACAAGGACAGTTTAACTCAGTCACCACATGGAATGGCAACCAGAAAATAGGTCCTCCAGCCTTTCTCTCTTCCCACCTGCAAATTATGACCTTTGGCCACCACAACCTGAAAGTGGGAAACAGTCTGTGATATCTGGGGAGTAGAGTGGAGTGAAAGAGTAAGGGATGTGGATCCAGAGGGGCAAATAGGAACAATTTAGCATAGGTGAAGTATTCATCAGGATTCTCCAGAGAAACTCATATATGTGTGTGTGTGTGTGTGTGTGTGTGTGTGTGTGTGTGTGTGTGTGTGTAATATATATATATGTATATATACATATATATATATATATATATATATGAAGTAATTTGTTATGGGGATTGGGTCAGATGAATATAGAGACCAAGATGTACTGTAATCTACTGTCTGCTAGCTACAGAAGCAGGAAAGCCCATGGTATAATTCAGTCCACATCTGCATGCTTGAGAACCAGGGGAGTCAATGGTGTAACTCCTAGTCTAAGGCCAAGGTCTTGAAATTGGGGGCACTGATATAAGTCCTAGAGTCTGAAGGATCAGGAATCAGGGCTTCTCAGATATCCAAGGGCAAGAGAAAATAAATGTTTGAGCTGGAGAAGAGAGAGAAAATTCATTCTTCTTCTGCCTTTTTGCGTTTTCTGGCCTCTCAATGGATTGCAGGATGCCCATGCATATTGGTGAGGACAAACCTCTTCTCTATTCAGCCTACAGATTCAATTGCTAATATTTTCTAGAAATACTCTCACAGACATACCCAGAAATAATATTTTACCAATTATTCATGTATCCCTTAACCCAGTCAAGTTGACATCTAAAATTAACCATCACAGATGATTTTGGAAATCTCCATCTTATGCAATTCACTTAATGCAAGGATTGTATTCTGCAGCTGATTGCTTATTCTTAAATTCCAGTAGTTTCTGCGGCTGAACTTTTTTCTATTTACTAGTGTAGGCAATATTATCAGTCAGCAACAAGAGCAACAAAACCCATGATGACCTCAGACCAGCTCTTTTTTTTTTTTTTTTTTTTGCATAAAGTTCATATGTGGACCACAGAAAATGCTCAAACACTGGAGTTAAGTCATCTTGTCTTCCATTTATTCATCAGCAACTAGCCAACCCTCTCATCAGTTAGATTTCTTGGGAAGAAAGTTTACAATTGCTCACTGAATCTTAACTACTATAAACTCATATCATGCTTTCTAAATGGTCCCATTGAACTCTCTTACCAGACTGGTGGGGGTGAGAAATAGGAAAGAGGATAGTAATCCTAGGTTATCTTTTCCTATATAAATCCTCTTCTAAAAACTCATCCTAGTCTCCACACATTTGGACTCTTATATCTTAATTATTATAGATGTAAGGTTTCATACAGAGTCATGGAACTGATTTCCTTTAAAATTTGTTATCATGGTCTGTTATATCAGTGTGAACACTCTATGTATATCTTGTTCTTTAGTTAAAGCTAAATTTTTAATGAATTAAAGATTAATGAAAATTTTCAAATAGTAGATAAGCCAAATATTGGATAGGAGTGAAAGAAAAAAGGATACAGTATTTTTAGAGCAAGAACCATTGGTGTCTCTTAAGTTTTACAACACAGATCGATCAGAATTTATTCTGATTGTGTGTAAGTTAGATACTATTTGTGAGATTTTTTTTTCTGTTGAAGATGAATGCACAAGCTAATTTTTATAATAAATAATATTTTCAATAGGCCAGGAAGGCTTGCTGTGAAATATATTTATGCATCTTATTGTGAACAAAACTATTACCTACTAATTTAACTTTAAGGAAAAACTTTCATATGCCAGATCTCTTTAAAGTAGAGGGTATCTTTATTTAACTTTTCTGCATACCAAGAGTCTGAAATTATTCAAATTATGAACCTTGGAAGTGCTAATTGAGGATGGCAGTGATAGAAAATATTTATGCTAGTCACTAAAGAATAAATATATTGTGTTATTATTTTATAATGTTAAAAAACATATCTGTAAAACACAGATTACAGTTGATGTTGAAAATGGAAATAGTCGCCAGAATGGTGCAAATTTATCTGTTATAGATTTCATGTTGATAATTATTAGTTGATAATTCAAACCTTATAAATCCCACTAAAGTGTAACATACAGAGTTCTATTAAACTATGAAAACCTGGCTTAGGAGACAAAAAAAGAGTAGTAATTTGACTCAAGAAAGTGGAAGAATGGCAGAATATAAATGTTTTAAGAAGATCAATGATGTTCTAATTCTCTAACTCCCAAACCACTGTAGAGATAGAAAAATTGCTAAGAAGAAAAAGTTCCTTGTAAAAGATGGAAAATAACTTATTTGGTCTATGTGTATAATTGTGTCATTGTTTATTTGACTCTAGTAGTGGTTCTGAATGTCATAGAAAAAGTCTTTCCCATAGGAGCTCACATTATGATTGACAATATAAAAGAAGACATCCCTGCACTTTCTTGGAGTAGTTCCTGTGTCAGCATCACACCTGCTTTCTTCAGAGATGGGCTTTCTCTGCAAGCTGCCTGCTGGATTGGGCATCACTAAATCAACAGGATTTCTAAAAATGAGCCAGATCTCATTCTGAAATGTGCTAAGATCCTCTGGTGATGACTCAATAAAGGAATTTTGGAAATTGAAATGTCATTGAAGGCCTGATGTACGGTTTAACCTTTAAGTGGAATTGGAGGATTTGTGAACTTTGGCCTAGATAGCCATATTTTGTCACATTGACCCTCTTGACAATTACACCATATTCAAGAACTTAATATCCTGTGTAATAAAATCTTTATAATCTTGCTGAGGATGCTAAGAAAATCCTCCTCTCATAGATCTGTATCACTTTTAAAATTTTCATTTGTTCATTTATTTAGCTGTTTAAACATTCTTTTAAAATAATTCATTCAAATTAATGAATACTGAGCTTCAATTTTGGCTAAAGCACTGCTGGGGATATGGCAGTGAACAAAAAAAGTTTATGTTGTCTACAAACTGTGACCTTAAATTACTTTTATTATAATAAAAATATTATTTATTAAATTCCAGTTCTAATTCAGTTATTGCTCTACATGCTTTTGTAGATTACCACAGCTTACCTGTGAGGAGACTGAAACTTAGCTTACACCACAGGCACATGGTCACCTTGTTGATGTGTCTTAAAACTAAGATATGAAGCATATCTATCTGATTCTACTATTATGTCAGCTTTTTAGTAGAAGTTTAACATCAATGCTACTTATTTTTATTTCTTTATTTTGCAGTGCTGGATATCAACCCAGGGTCTCATGTATGCTAAGGAAGCTCTCTATCACTGAGCTACACCCCCATCCTATAGATGCTATTTCAAATACACTGCAATTAATATGAAATATACTGAACAAGCTGAGAAAACAAGTCCAGTTTTAAGAACACAGAAATGATTTTGAACTGGTTATATGCCAGTACCACAACTGGCTGATCAATCTATTCTGATTATAAGATTAGACAGGTGTTTTGTTTGTTTTTATTGTAAATTGACAATTTTTATTTCAGTGTTTTAAAACATTCATTCCCCAAGTTATGTTTATTCAGACAAGTTAGAAACTATAGCAAAGAAAATATATACACACACACAAACACGCATACACACACACACAAACACACATACACACACACACACACACACACACACACACATACACACACACACACACACAC